>APFE030442014.1:47500-64773 GCA_000404065.3 Pinus taeda | reverse complement strand
TTAATATTAACAATGTGAAATATATTATGAAAAAAATATTTTGATACTTAGTATGAATTAATACCCAATAATACTTATCAACCATTTAATTTATATTTAATACACAAACTTTTTATAAATGTTTTATATTCATTACATCACTAAAATCAAACAAATATTTATCTATCTTATTTAATCAACAAGATGTTTATATATCTTATCCAAACAAATATTTATTGAATAATACTTATATAGCTTATTTAGTCAACAAGATGTTTATGTATCTTATTTATATCTAACTTATCACATTTTCCTTAAGACGTAGAGCTATACAATTTCGTTCTATAACATGAATTGTTCATTTGTCTTTTCACTGCACTCCCACTTTTCAACTAAATTTTTTTGGATTATTTTTTCAAAATTGTCATCATTATTATATTTTGTATTTATTTATATTTACTATATATAAGTATTGTATATTTTTACATTTATTTTTTTAGTACATTTACAATATATTATATATTTTATATTAGAAATATATTTTACTGGTAGATTTTCTCCAATACTAGAGACTCAATATTATTTGTTTCTAGTTATTGTTAATTTTCCACACTACTCTAGTTGTTAGAGGTACTACTTCTGATCCACACCATTCTAGTTGTTTGAGGTACTATTCCTAGTCCTAGGTCATTAGCAGTGTTGTAGGACTATTGAAAAACACTTTGTTTGCCCATTTATGTATGTCTTTGACGCTAACTTAACTATACTAAAACTAAGCAAGAGTATCTACAATGTAGCCCTTATTCAAACATTTCAAATATTTTATACTTTTCAAAGTTCAAAAATCCATCTTATTAGTACTTTACTAGTACATTATACTCTCATAAATCCATCTTAAATAATACTGACAAATGCTTCGTGCCTCTTCACTTTTCTTATCACCTATGGGTGGCTGAATTGGTTTTTTCCAAATGACGCAGCTAGTTCATATTCTCATATAAAATTTGTGAAAATATGCATTAAATCAAAAGACTCGTATCCATGTTGACATCAACATCCATAAATAATTATATTGATTTCACTGACCTCAACAATTAATTATATCATGCACAACCCACCATAATCCACCGTCTCTTGTTTTCTATCCTTATGAGCGAACCCATTTAATTTAATATTAATGAACTATTTTCAATATTGCAGGAAATGTAATTTAATTTGATATTACTTTTGAGAATTGTAAAGTGTAAAAAAACATTATGGGCAATCTAATTTAATTTAATGTTAATTTTCATAATTGTACAATGTAAAAGTACATTAAAGACATTTTCTATTATTTAGAATCATATAAAATTTTATTACTTTTAATTTTAATATTTATTCATTCATGTATGTCTTATTTGTTTCTTACTCTAATTTAAGGATACTTAAAATAAGCAAGAATATCTACAAAGTAGCCCTTGTTCAAATACAATAGTTAGTTCATACATTTCAAAATTCAATAATTGAACTAATTGGCAGGGAAAAGCTAGCTATGCGGCCTTATTCATTTTTGTTATTAGTTTAAATTGTATTTCGTCTTAATCCTTTATAGTTATTGTTGGACTCTATTCTAATTATTTAGTATTTAATTAATTTATATATTTTCTTTTTAAGGTAATTTCTTCTCCCCTATAATTATGGTTTATTTTGTGGATTTAAGTGGCACGGAAACGCTAGCTATGCGGCCTTGTTTTTTTTGCTATTAGTTTAAAATTTATTTCATCTTAATCCTTTATTGTTATTGTTGGGCTCTATTCTTATTATTTAATTATTTATTAATTTATATATATTTTATTTTTTAGGTATTTTCTTTCCCCTATAATTATGCCTAATTTTGTGGATTTCTCTTTTATTTTTCCTCTTCAATAATTATTTCTATCATATTTCTAATTTAATCTCATTTTGAAATCATTTAGTGTTATATTTTTCTTTTTGCTTTGATATTTTTTGACTTATTGAAGTTGACTATATAGAATTTATTAAATTATTATTTTATTATGTTTTGACAAAAATGTTGTTGAATTTCTAATGGTCATCTTCATTATTCTCTTAATCATCTCCACATTAATTTATTTTGTGTTAGATCAGACCTCCATCCATTCTTGATGGTGAAGGCAATAATTGAGGTTTGAAACGTTGACCCTAAAACTGTTGTGATTAATGTGGAAGAGTAAATCATTCATAATATATAAAAATTATTAAACATATTAATAAAAAAATAATATAAATTTATTAAACTTTTTAATATAATATAATAATCTTATTAATAATAATAATAAATTTATTGAGTCGAGAGGCTTATTTATACAGCCCAATATGATGTGAACCCATGTTCATCCGTCATCAAAGTTGAAATTTTACTCATGCCAGTGAAAATATAATTTCTAAGAGATTAAAAATAATAATAATAACTATACAAAACATTTAAATAATGTTTTCTCATAAAAAAAACTTTGCGAGTAAAGAAATTAAATTTCTCTTGGCTCATATTAGATCTATATTTAAAATAAATCTATACTAATTAATATCTTAATACATTTTCTACCTTTGTGCATCAATGAATAATGGATGAGTGTTCAAGATCATGAGATGGACATTGAATACCAAAGGGGTTTTATGGTAAGTCAACACTTTTCATATTAGCAGGTCGTGGACTCTCTTCTGAACGACTTTTTTTAAATGATTACTCACGCTTGAGGGAAGGTGTCTCGCTTCTCTTTGGGATTTTAATTGTGTGGTTATATATTTTGTTTTATTATTTTTCAATAAATTTACCATGGCCAAGCCTGAATTCCTTATACCTTCTACTTTTCAATGAGATTTTTATGTCCAGATTCAAATCGCTTGCTTCTCATCTCTGTGCTTTGGCTCAGTTTTTTATTTTGTTCATTAAGAGGTTATATTTTGAAATATTCAGAAGTTGCAAAGCCGTCAATTGAGGTATTGTGTTACCCTAAAGTCTTTACATCATTGTGTTTATTTGGTTTTTCTTCATACTCAATCAAGTTGGGAATGTATTAATTAAATCAATTAAATATATTATATTGAACAATGTAGTAGTTTATAACGCGACTTTTTGAAAGTCTTTCCCGCTGATTTTTCCGGTCAAAATCCGGCAGCAATTCATTGGAATCCCAAGTTTGATAGCTAGTTTCTGCACAATCAATGGCTCCCAGGGGTTTTCCAGGGCGCTGAATCCAAATATGCAGTTAAAAAACCATTTTAACTGCTAAAAATCAAGATTTAACCTCATTTCTCCCACCGGATTCCGTCACCGGAATCTCCAAAAAGTCGCATTATAGACAACTCCTTGAACAATAATTCATAAATTTCTGAAGCCAACTTTGTTTCAATGGATGCATAAATAGATTGGAATAAAGTTTATTCCACTTAATTAGTATGTCATTTTAGTAGCAGAATTGAGATGATGATACATGGACGTATTGAAAAATAGTGTGACGGTTTATAATAAGAGGGTTTATAATATTAGGATTTATAACTTTGGGTTTAATAATTGGATTTCAATATCAATTAAAACTTACTCATTTATTTGAATATTTAGTTTATACTTATTTATATTAAAATCTCAATATTAAAACCCTAACATTAAAACCCAATAATGAAACACAATAACAAAACCATAATAGTAATACTCAATATTAAAACCCTAATACTAATACCCAATTTATTAAAACTTCGATATTAAATCTCAATATTTAAAGCATAATATTATAAAACTTAATTATTACTTAGATATTATTATATAAATTATATAATAATTAAAATTAATATTTAACATTAATATAAATCTATACCATACATCTAATAATTATTAATGTGATTGGTGTATGAACCACATTTATTAATTCCGTTGCGCATGTGTTTGATGTATGTTTATCCGCATATATCAACCACATTTAATATAGAATTTAAAAACTTTTTATAATATTAAATAAACACAAATGTGAATAAGTCCTTTAAAACATTCAATATTTTGAAAAAAAAAATCATAGCAACTATTCAAAACAGTGATAAAGACTACCATGCCATTTCGATGATAGCTTAACTCTGAACGAAATCAATTTTGCATATTCATACCGGAAAGTAATCCAATGATATTTTAAAAGGTTCAGAATGGTAACACTATGAATGATAATAATGAATAAACTATTTACATTCACTACAACTTTTTGGAGAGAGAAGTAAAAAAAATTCGCACAAAATGATCCAAAGTAAAATCCAATGCCCAGTGACCTGGTTCGAATGCCGACACAAATTAATAAATAACGTAAATAATTGAAGACAACAAAGAATAAATTGTTTTGCAGCCACTACAATTTTGGAAAAAGAAGTTGGAGAATCTCTCCTAGAATCAAAGAATTAATCGAAGAACTTAAAACCCTTCATACGAAATTATCCAAAATAAAACCCAAGGCTTTGTGACCTAGTTCGAAAGTCGGTACCAATTTTAAATAGGGTACTTAATTGAAGGCTAAATTACCTCTACTTCTTTATCAATTCAATCATCTCATTTCAATATCACTACCTAAGGTCAATGTTGGAGAGTCTCTCTTAGAATCTAGGCATTTAAATCCCTTCATACAAAATGATCTAAAATAAAACATAAAGCTCAGTAATCTGCATCGAAAGTGGTACAAATTAATAAACAACATACATATAACTGAAGGATGAAATGCCTCTGTTTCATTAGAAATTCAATTTTCTCATTTCAATATTACTCCCTAAGGCCAAGAAACATTGTTGGATTTAAAGGTTGACATAAAAACTCTAAAGGGAGATGGTGAGGGAAAGGGCAATGTGATGCTCCTCCTTAGTCTTTGATTTGGATTGCACATTGATATTTCAATTACCTATTAAACATCATTGTCCATTCGCTACTATTTGATTCCACCTTAAAAAAACATAGGGCCTTTTGGCCACCAAATCATGTTAGGTTCACTGTATTCCGGGCTGCCTAGTTGTTCCTTCAAAGTCCATTTGCGAGTATAGATACAAGCATAACTATAAACCATCAATACCACTCACATTAACCCAATTTGAACCCTTTTTTAAGGTAGCCAAATCCGCAATATGATTGGCTTTCCAACCCATGCACATTCTAAAGCATGCATTTGGAAATCTAAGAAAAAACGTTCATTTTTCATCCACAGGAGGAACTGCAACTTCCTCATAGCTTTGAAATTAGAGAAAGAAAAAACATCATAATCTAACCACTAACATACCTCTAGGTTATATAGATTAATAGTTAGGTCACCCTATCAAATGTCGAATTGAACTTGGAAATCAAAATTTCTTAGTGCTTAATACGAATCATGAAAATGGTGCATACCTGAATGAATGGAGCAGTGACTGATTAGTGCGGTTTATGTGCATGCACCTTACAACATCTACATCTCTTCCATACTAGGCTTGGCCGCAATAAAAATAAAAATAATTAAAAATTCTACGTTATTATTATTATTTTTATTCATTTTTGTTTGGTAGTTAAAGTAAAGTTGACTTGGTTTTTTTTAGCTCTAGGTTTATAAGAACCCATGGTATTAACCCATGGAAATTATATATAATATAGCCTATTTAAATAGCAAATTAAACCAACCTAGATCCATATTAATTCCAAATCTACCAAGCACCGAGAGGGAACAAATCTCTTTTCACTCTAAAAGAGGTTTTCACTTCACAGGTTTGATCCCTCTTGGCACTTGGTAGATCTAGAACTAAAATAGATATAGGATATTTCAAATAAAAAAACAAGCAAGTGCCTCAATAGAGTGTATGATTACCTCTCAACGTTGTCTATGTTAAATCTTAAACCAAATTTTTTGTTCTATTGAGTGTGATCAAAATTAGATTATTTTTAAAATTATGTGTTATCTTGTAATGGTGTGTTCCTATTTTGATGTAGTTGGACGGGACGAGACAATTGAATTCAACCCTACAATGGGGAAATATCAACGCAAATTTTTATTAGTAAATATATCTATACCTATAGCTATAATTATTTTTAAAAATTTCAATGAATACTTACTTCTTTTTTTGTATATTAATGATTGCAACAATCAATGTTTATTATTACTATTATTATAAGATTAAAATAATAAATTTTATGTAGATTTCCACACTTAGAAAACATGATAATGAATACTTTTGTAACACTCTATAAATCTTTTGGAAATGTGACATTTTGAGTGAACACTTCACCCATCCTCAAGGACAAAGAGCTCGAATGATAAAGTGACAAGTGTCATACCAAGAATAAATAGAGGAAAGATCAAAGTAATGGAATTTAAATGTTAAGCCTCGAGGGTTAGCTCAATTGGTCAACTTCCCATTGATAAGTACCTCGTCAATGGGAGGTCACATGGTTAATTCTCCTTGAGGCCCTCGGGGTTAGGCTCTGCTAGTTTCGCTAGCAGGTTATGAGATCTCTTCAAGTAGATCTGCCTAGAATTCCTCAAAAAATAAATAAATAAATAATAATAATAATAATGGAATTTGACCGTTGGAGGCATAAAGGGATTCTGAACCTTAATATACATTATTAATTTTTTATTAAATTAGGAGAAAGGAGAGGTCAAGACAAAATACAATTGTAAAATGTTGAGTCAAAATAGTTTATTAGAAAGGGATTAGAAGAATAAATAATGTCAAGTGACAATACCCCGATGGGAGTGGAGGAATGAAGAATTGGTGGGGTCGAGGGGGGAGGGAGGCGGGGGGCGTTCCACGCACCCCACCGACTCCCAAAGCATTCATGTGCCGTTTATCTATATAGTATGGTGGGTGTTGAGCACACTTGGGTTATCCTTCGTTGTAGTTTTTCGTCGATGCAAGAGGTTTGGAGTTTCAAGAGGTGGCGGCGTTGGCTACATGGCAACCCTGTACGTCAGGCTCTTAATTGCTCCAAAGGGACACTTTGGTCTTAGTGGTGCTCCTATAAGTGACTTGATATCTAGAAAACGATTGATGGAGAAACATTGGACCTTGGTATCTTGGAAACCATGAACCCTTGGCAGTGATTAGGAGTAGAAGGGGCATGGAAGGTGGTTCATTTCTCTAGAGACGTGTTATCCCTAATCAATGGTCTTTAAGCTTGGTTATGCTCAAGCTCTTCCCTAACTAGTTACACTCGTTCAATATGGTAAGGCTTCTACATGATCTATGTTTACAGTGATATAAAGATTACAGTCTTATTCCCATAATGATTACAACTCATAACTACCCTTATCAAGCTAAGCTCGAGCACTAACTGGTGGATCATAACCTTCCCTGATAGGGTTAACTAATACTAGGACTATGCTTCTGGGATGGACCTGCAGTTGAACCCACCCTCTTTCTCATAGCATGTTTATGAGTTAATTCAACGTTTTTGGTTGGACTAGTTTTCAATTCCTATGTTTGAGGTCTGTGGGTTTAATTTTGGATCTTGACTTTCCTCTTGTTACCTTTTGTATATTGGCCTTTATGGACTAGCTAGTCCATTTGACTTGGTTCTGTGCATTTTCCTCTGACATCATTTATGGTTGTGGTTATATAAATGAAGTGTGAGTTACAGGCTCTCAAACTCACCTTGATCTCTCTCAATGGACTAGGTTCAACCTTGTTGGTGTGTCATTGTCTGAATTGTGTTACATTGGTATATGGGCTAGGGATTTTCATCACCCTCGGCTTCTCTAGGAACACGGTAAGCCACAACCCAACAGTTTCGCAAGGGCGCTTTTCTTCTTTTGGATGTTTTATTCTTTAGTGGTGTGGGATGGTTTTCCCTTATGGCTTAGTTATGCACTCCCCATACCCTGGTCTACCTAGTCCCTGAAAAGTTATATCATTCCATGTGAGCTTGGTCGAGCCCGTCAAGGGATTGAGGAGAGAGGACATACAAGTTGTCCTCGCCTGGAGACTTTTTCCTAGGCTTAGGCAATGAATTTTCACCTAGGTAATTCTCTTAGCCTTCAAAAGAACACTTGTTGCTTGGAAAACACTTGTTGCCAACACAAAAACCTCAAAACTCTTATTGAACAACTGCTTAGAGATAGGCATGATGACCAAAATGTTATGTAACATCCCTAGCCTCATGTTGGGAAACACCACACAACAACGGCACTTAAAAATGCATTGTTTATCTATGGAAGTGAAAAAACCTCCATGGTTGTTTCTATGCCTAAATATTCCATTTACATTAATGCAATTGCAAAATGCTCGTAATGCAAATGTTAACACATATAAACCATAATTACAACATTACACAACATAAATGACAATTAGTTAACCACAATTATACACATAAAATAGCATGATAGACCATTTAACGTCATATTAACTAGAAATTATGAATATATGTGCATCCAATAAATACACACAACAGATACAAGAGAATTATAAACATTATAACACAAAACCTTGAAACTAGGGTTTTAACCTAAAATCATTAATCAACACAACACATAGAATTGAACACTTATCTTTCCAAGAAAATTTCATTGGCTACGGGCTCTCCACATTACACCCTTCCATAGACCGTGTGGTTCATGAATTTCAACCACAAGTCATCCCTAATCTGGGGATACAACTCCATAGGAAATGGTAAACTAGAAACAACCATACATCCACAGCCAAGGTACCAACCCAACATTCATGACTCCAACCACAAGCTCTGCTTCCTCGAACATGTGTCCGAGTGGCACCTTACAGCCATCCAAGAATGTCTCACCTCTAGGATTTCAGGAGCTCATGCTACATCCAGGGCTTCCAAGCACCTTCCAGGCTATAAAACAAAGCAGCTCCCAACTAGTCCATAACCAAAGTTCAAGGCTCACCAACTCATTGCTCAAAACCAACATCCATATATAATCCTAATAATAATAATAATAACAATTCTGATAATGATCAATAATCCTTCCTCACTTCTCCAAGAAAATATATACTCTATATGACTTCATGTCCTCTCTCTTCCATGTCGCACATAATGAACCGACGTGGGCCCCAGGTGTCCTCATTACGAACACCTATCACTAAACATTCATTTGCCTATCACCACGGAGTTGCACAACCCCTCATACTCTTTACCGTGGAGTGGGCTCCGTAGGAAGCCTATTTTATATATTATTATAAAAATATGCACATCCATTACATATATTTATAATCTTCACCCTCTAGCCACTTAAGCAAAACCGAGATATATGCTTGGGAAGCTTGGCCCCAAAATACATAACATAAATACATAGGCACATAAGCCCGCAAAATAATTCTAGCTGACGGTCTAATATCAAGGTACATATATTTACATCATTAATTGGGAGGGGTATTACATGCTACCATTTTATTCTGGAATAACCTTCAAAGGAATCAATGGCATATGCAGGACAACATGGCTTGCCTTCATCGAAACCAATGGTGCATGAAGGAAAGCCTGAAATGTTTGGATGGTCAACTAGCCCATATGGAAAAACATATGCATTGTGAGTTCCAGATTTTTCCCCTCCTAAATAATACATGGAGGATCGTGCTCTGGTGATGTATCTTGATACTACTAGTGTTTTAGTTTCGTGTTCCTTTCTGTTCTAGACTACAACTTCCTTTTGGTATGGTGTAATTATTTTTTGGAAACTATCTACTAGCCAACAAATTTGGTAAGAGTGAGGTCACTAGAATTTCGGAAAATTGTGGACAACAATGTAATATTTTGACATAAATGAAAAAAATTGACTTACAAAAAAAATTAATGTTAAGTTACATTAATAACAAGTGATACATAGTAGCTAGTCCCTAACACTTAGTTTAAATATAGCTAAATTATATTGAAAAACAATAAAGATGTAGAGATTTCATCAATAATTTATATTAATAAAAATTACAATTAAAAAAGATTTGATTACTATATGCATTAAGCCATTAAAAAATAAATAAATAATATCTAACAAATCTTGACCACTTTATGCTTTGGACAGGTCATTGTCATTTATTCTCTTGAAGATACACTACATCAAATAAACCAAATCATTACATAATAAGACCCTACCCAATCAAATGCATTGAACTAAAATTAAATTATTTTTAAAAATAAATTAATTTATTTTTCTAATGTTAATTTTATAAAATGCAATCTCATTTTTACTCACAATAATTGATAATCAAACTAAGTTTTGATTGAACTATCTCTACTTGCCGCAAAGATGATAACCTTATATATCGAATTGTTCTAAAAGTGACATGTTATCTTCTTTTGTGCATCAACTAATTCTAAATTATAATCTTTTATTTATATCAACTAATTCTAAAATTACAAAAATATATATTACATAAAACTTCTCCATATATTTTGGGAATACCCTACACCAATTACTCAATTAGAAAAAATACATCTCAATATTATTTATATATTAACTTTTATATAATTAATAAAAAACTATTAATAATTTAAAAAATAATAATAATTTATGTGTTCTATTCAACTTGAATTACATATTAACCTAATATATCAACTTTTATATAAAAGATATTAACATATATATCAATTTTTATATAAAAAAATATTAACATTAAAAAAAAAAAATAAATAAATTATCCTTATTGGTTATGTAAGGTTAAAATTACATATTAAAAATTATGATATTTCACAAATCAAGCACCCAAAAAAAATAGTGATTCGAGGCCAAGGCTTTTTCAACTCATGCCACTTTCTTTAAAATGTGAACCATGTTATGAGATAATGGGGAAATAGCACGCGTGAGGGATATCCACTGTATTGGATCGATGAACATGAGTTGGCGAATATTTTTTGACATGCAATCTGAGTATATGATCATCACCGTCGGTTTGAAGGGTGGGAGCGTGAGTTGATCCAAAGGTTGTAGTTTTTGGTTTATTTTAAAAAAAAAATTCAACAAACTAAACTATCGTGGACGCTAAAATATTTTGGTGGATGTTAAAATATCATTCATTTATTGATGCGGTTTTATAAGTTTATAACATTTTTTACTTTCCCCTGTTTGTTCACAAAAATATATCTCCAATTACTATTTAAATGGTATTGTTATGTTCCATGGATTTCTCAGCCTGAGGAAGAGGAAAAAATTGAATAAGATTATAATCGGAGGAATTAATACTTTGTTATGTTCCATGAGTTGGTTAGCCTAAGGAAGAGAAAATAATTGAATGAGGTTGTGTTGGCTACCCAACCACTCCCCTCATTTTCAAAGTGATATGGGCCCGTCTTTTGATTTGTATGTTCCCTTTTGATTTTAATAATTAGTTTTGAATTCAAGTATTGATGATAGTTTGAAGTATGGATTTTAATATAGATTGTAAGGTGACCTTTTGTTTAGGGTTGGCATGTTTTTTTGACCGACTCAAAGACTTGTTTTTAATTTGTTGACCTAAGTTATTGGTTATCTTTTGTTACATAAAATTGATTATCTTGATTCTGTAGCAATAATGTAACCTATGTTTCTTAAGTCACCTTATGTGGCCATGAACCTCAAATCTAACCAATCTATTAGTATGAAAGTCTCCATTATGGTTTACATATATTCTCATTTTGATTTCTATTTTACATTGTGCATAAGACATAATTTTGTTTATATTTTGATGGATTATATGAATTATATGGGTCTCAAACCTTATCATAACATTGGTTTATTTAACATATGTGAAAGGTTTCATCATAAATCCGATGGTATTAATAATTTCATTTCATAAATTTTATTTATCTCACTTCTCGTATTGAAACGATGTGTGGAAAGTGTAAGCGGATCTTGTGAGATTTATTTGGATTAAAATATTTGTGGTCTTTGATGACTTTGCGTGAAAAATCTAAATTGTTATCTGAAGTTTTGTCATTTGTTAACACTATTCACCGTTAACTAACTCAAGTTTTCGAGCCTTGGTATAGCTCAAGTTGTCACACGTATTGCTTGGTACATTTGGTTCTGTCATTCCACCGATTCATGCCTTAGGGTTTTGTTTCCCATGCAATGCATTTCATTTTTGTTGTTTGTCCTTCCCATCCTTCTCTACAAATTGTTACGGTTTTGTAACCTTTGGTTGTTCTTTCACTCCTTTTTGAGCCCAATTCCTATCAAAATTTCACCAGGATTCCAAATGTCGCCTGTAATCAGAATTGAGTTAGTCGGGCAGATCTCATGATCCAAAATGGATCCATTTACCCTCTAAGTCTTCAAAAATCCTCTAAAAGATCAGAAGTATTGCATAATCAAACCTTCACAAAACAACGAAAAACGCTATTGGGAGCCAAAAACACAAAGAAAACGTTGAAAAACAGAGTAGAATAGGCTTGAATAGTGAATGCATAGTAGCCGTCAAATCTGGCCGATCAACAGTCCAGATTTGATCGGTGAATCGCAATCAGCAGTGGCAATCAACGAAGACCATATGTATGTTGCGATAGCAATCGGCGAGGTCAACAAGGACCGTCGATCAAGCGCGCAAATCAATGGCCCACGTTGCACCGCCATATCGCATCAGCGGATTTCAATAGAAGGACTTACCACAACCCGGGGCCCATGTGACATGCGACAAGTCGCATCGGAGCCATACAGAAGGGAGGACACATGTATATACACGTGACAACCAGACCTGATAGAATTACAAACGATATGCTATAAAGTTTCAGATCCGTCGATTGGCAATTTTAATGTCATTCTGTGTATTTTGAAATATAAAGAAACCGCGTTGATGCGATAAAACCCGAACCCGAAGGGGTTTAGGAATGAAAATGTATATTGTTTCAAGTCCGGAGGAAGCCATTTTCACGTTATTTTTAGTGTTTTTACGTATTTCCAAAATACAAAGGGAAACTTTGGAACAAGGTCGAAGCGACTTGCGATGGTGATTGAGGACAGACCCGATAGGAGAATAGACCAAAATTAAGGACTTTTGAAGTCTGAAAGGCTGTGTTGTGGCGGACTTTCATAGTTTCGAATACATTTCTCTGTGTTAACAAAAAGTGGCTATTTCAGGGGCTCCAAAGGCTTGAGGCACTCTTATGTTGTAGAATAGGTGGCCACCTCCCCTTAATGCATTATGCAATGATTGTGTAACGCTAGAAGAGGGATTCGAGCGGACAGAGGCCGGGAGACAGAAAGCCGAGAAGCAGAAATGAACAGGCAGAGCAGATTGGCTTTAAAGCCACAGAAGACAGAAATAAAGACAAGCAATATTGAAGGCAGTGCTAAGAGACAAAACAAAGACAGAGATAGAGAGTGATAGAGTGAGTCTATGTACTCAGAGAGGCTTGAGAGGTTCATGTAAAACTCTTGTTGTTGTATCTGTTGTGTGTTGAGACTCAAGTTGAGCTCACACTATTGTAAAACTCTGTTTTGAAGACATAATATAGAGGTCATCACTGAAGGCTGGACCAAGAGATGTAGCCCAGAAGTATTGGGTGAACTCCTTATTAAACTTGTTGTGTTTATGTGTTGTCTATTATGCTTCTTTTACTGTTTCATTGCCTGTGTATTTCACAATCTTATCGATCCATTGCATAAAATAACATATGCAAATCCATGCATACGAGTCTGTAATACCTTAATAATTGCCTTAGATCTCATTATCAGATCAAGTGGTATCAGAGCTTTAGGTTGCTAAGGTTAGATAAGCTTGTGTTGGATTGTTGAATGCTAACTAGGTCAAAGCTCAAATTAGGAGAAGGAGAATTGGTTGAAGCTAACCCAAAAATAGGAAGAGTCTATCTTAGGAGGAAAATGGCCGAAGAAAGTCCCTTGGAATCAGACTCTCAGTTCATGGACAGTTTCATGACCATGAGAGCCATGGTAGAAGAGATGTATCGAGAATTTAAGAAAGGTCGAAGTGAAGATTCTTCAACCTCCAAACAAGACAAAGGAATCTCTTTTAGATGGCCATTCTGAGGGCAAAGGAAAAGGAAAATAGGCTCCTCTATCCACACCTCCTGATAGCCCTCACAATAAAAAGAAGAAAACATCTTTGATTAAATTAGATGTAAATTTTGATTTGCCAATATATGATGGAGAATTAAATGCAGAGAAGCTAGATAACTGGATTAGACAGAATGATGTGTATCGCAGGGTGCAAAATATTGATTCAGACAGGAGAAAATTCAACTGGCCACCCTACGCCTTGGAGGAACTACCATGGTATGGTGGCAAGGTAGAACACAAGCTAACTTGAAGAAGCATGGTAAAATTCTTTCTATCTTGAGTGAATTTGTTTCTACCATTAAAAACCAATTCTATCCACTAGTTTATATGCAGCAAGCTATGATGAGTTGGCAAACTCTTTTGCCAGTTAAAGGGGAAAAGTGTACAAAGTTACACCCAAGAATTTAGAAAAAGAGCTTCAACTCTAGGCATTTCTTTAGACTCACTTGAAACTTCGTTGAAGTATATAGGTGGTCTACACAGTTATTTGAGGCACACCATTCTCATGTTTAACCCTACTAACATAGATGAGGTATCTGTTCTGGCTACACATCTAGAGGCTAGAGGCAAGAATGTGAACCCAGAGATTGGGGGATCATCAAAACCCACTGCAACCAAGAACAAGGAAAAGAGGAAGTAGACATGGAAAGAGAGGAAGGAAAATGTTGTACAAAAAGACAAACCTTCATGCACTCACTGCAAGAAAGATGGACATGATGATGAACATTGTTGGTCTTTGCATCTGGAGCTGAAACCCAAGAAGTTCGATGGCAAGAAGAAGAAGACTGCTGCTGCTATATAGAAGGATTTGGGGTCAGACTCAGGTGATGAAACAACAATCATAGCTACAGGTATAAAAGGTAAAAATTCTAAAGCATGTACTAGTAATTCTACACAAACTATTGATAATGAAGAAAATGAGAGGAAAAGACATGAGCTTTTTCATATTAGAGTTATTTCCAAGCATCAAAAGATTGATACTTTATTTGATAGTGGCTCACAAGTAAACTTGATTTCTGAAGCAATTGTGAAGAAGCTGGGATTATTAACCACACCTCACAAGAAGCCATATCCATTAGGTTGGGTATGTGACAAAGCAAAGCTACAAGTGACTAGACAATATAAACTTAGGTTTTCTTTTGGGTCAGCCATTTGTAGATGAGGTTGAGTTAGATATCATTCCCTTGGATATATGTGGAATTGTTTTAGGAAGTCCTTACTTGTATGACAGAAAAGCCATTTTCTATAGAGCTGAAAATAAGTATCAACTCGTTAAAGATGGAATAGAATATATTGTAAGAGCTCATAAACTCAAGAAAATTATACTCTCATAAACTCAGGGCAGATGAAAAGAATTGTAAATTCATGCAAGCAATTTTTACTGATGGTTGTAAAAGAAAAGAAACCTGATAACCAATGTATTTGAGGGCTGAGATGCTAAACAGAAAGCTGATTTAGAAAAAATTGTTTCAGAATATGATATCTTATTTCAAGAACCTAAAGGTTTGCCACCCAAAAGGGAAATTGTACATGATATTAATTTGCAGCAAGATGCTCCATTGCCTAACATTAGAATGTACAGGTTATCCGCTTTAAAGAATGCAGAGATCAAGAAGCAAGTACAGGAGCTGCACAAAAAAGGGTTCACAAGGCCAAGCACATCACCATGCAGATCTCCAATCATGTTGGTGAGGAAGAAAGATGGTTCGTGGAGGATGTGCATTGATTACCGAGCACTGAATAAAATAATGATCAAGAATCGTTATCCCCTTCCTTGCATTGATGATCTATTGGATCAGCGGAAAGAAGTTGTTTACTTTTCCAATTTGGACTTGCGTAGTGGTTACCATCAGGTCAGAGTAGCAGAGCAAGATGCATGGAAGACTGCTTTCAAAACAAAGAAGGGTTGTATGAATGGCTAGTTATGCCTTTTGGCTTAACTAATGCTCCTGCCACTTTCATAAGAGTTATGAATGATGTGCACAAGCCTTTTATTGATGATTTTGTAATTGTATATTTAGATGACATTCTTGTTTTTAGTAAAACATGGGAAGAACACTTAAAGCATGTAAAGCAGACTCTAGATGTTTTGAAAAAATAAAATCTCTATGTTAAATTATCAAAGTGTGAATTTGGCAAAACATCTTTGAATTATTTGGGTCATATTGTAGGGGGCGGTGAATTGAAGATAGATCCCTCTAAGGTTGAAGTCATTGTAAACTGTCCTAAACCCAAATCTGCTACAGAAGTTAGAAGCTTCCTAGGAGCAGCACAGTATTGGAGAAAGTTTATTGCTAACTTTTCCTTAATTGCAGCTCCCTTACATGCTTTAACAGGATTGAACAAGGTGTTTCAGTGGGGAGGCAAACAATATAAAGCCTTCGACACCTTGAAAGAAAAAACTAGTACAGCACCAGTACTAGCATTGCCAGATCTTCAAAGACCATTTGAGATCAAAACAGATGCCAGTGACTATGCCATGGGAGCAGTGTTGATGCAACATGGTAAACTCATATGCTACCATTCTGAGACATTTAATTCTACAGTAGTTAATTATCCCACATATGATAAAGAATTGTATGCATTAGTACAGAGTGTAAAAAAGTGGAAACATTACCTAATGGGCAAAGGAACAGTTATACATACTGATCATCAGCCACTTCGATAATTGTACTCACAAACTAAATTGCAGCAATCAAGACATTATAGGTGGATGGGTTTCCAACAGCAGTTTCATCTAGTCATCAGATATAAGAAGGGCATACACAATAAAGTTGCAGATATGTTGTCTAGACCAATTATAAATGCATCAACTATACTTAAGCATAACTCAGTAATGCATGAAAGCTACACTGAACAATATGCTCAAGATATAGATTTTAAAGATGTATATGCAACTTTAAGTCATGGAAAACAAGTAGAAGAACTGGATTATCATGTTAAGGACCAACTCTTGTATCATTTGGGAAAGCTATGCATTCCACAAACTGAAAGAATTAACATAACCAGGGAAGCACATACTTCTCTGATATCAGGTCATTTTGGTGTAAGTAAAACAGTTGCACAACTACAAAGATTTTGTTATTAGCCAAGGATGCATGAAACAGTTTCTAGATATATTAAAGGGTGTACCATGTGTGCTAAAAGCAATCCCAACAATAGAAAATTAGGCTTCTACACTCCACTTCCAGTCCCTTCTCGTCCTTGCGAAAGTGTTTCCATGGACTTTGTTAGGGGATTGTCAAAATCTAGAAAATGTCATGACTATTTATATGTTATTATGGACAGGTTCAACAAAATGTGTATTTTAATACCTTGTAA
>APFE030442014.1:0-45000 GCA_000404065.3 Pinus taeda | reverse complement strand
AGCCCAGGAGTATTGGGTGAACTCCCTATTAAACTTGTGGTGTTTATGTGTGTTGTCTATTATGCTTCTTTTACTGCTTCATTGCCTATGTATTTCGCAATCTTATCGATCCATTGCATAAAATAACATAGGAAAATCCATGCACACGAGTCGGTAATACCTTAATAATTGTCTTAGATCTCATTATCTAATCATCTCATCAAGACTTATGATGAGCATTTGTCATTGTTTCAATCGGTCGAGTGGTGGAAATTCATTTTACTTTTTCAGGGTTTCAATCAAGGAGTGGTTAGAGCCTTTGCTTCAACTTTTGATAATAAAATAGCGAAAGTGGGAAACCTAGAGATCTTTGTAGATGTTAGTTTTATCGTCGAAGTGACCCACCTTCCCAATAGGGAGAAAATGGTCGAATAATTGCCCAGTACTTGAAATTCCATGGAAAACGTTCCTTGCAAGCAAGAATTGCACATATCATGTTAAAGGTATGTCTATCACTTTCCTAAAACCTAAGTGGCAAAATCTCTTGTTTTTCCTCTATCATTATATAACATCTAAGGGGTGTTTTTCCTTTGTATTTAACTATCACATATGTCTCCTCATGGTGTTTCTCGAGTATAAATTGAATTTTCCATATTTCCTATATAAAATCCTAGCCAAAATGGCCAAAGCTTATCACGCTCAACATAAGAACCTCGACTGGTCCTTATTTCACCACATCTTTATTTGTATTTTAGTGAAGCACTATTTGACTAAAAGTGGTGATGTGTGAAATATGTTCCTCCTTTGAAAAGGGTTTGAGAAACCTAAAATTTTTTAGCAACCAAGTCTTACAACTAGGGTTTCATTTAATCCTTCATTTGTCAACCCAAGTTTGTTTGATTCCCATGTTGAGGATGATATCAATGAGCTGTTTCATACAAAGCAACCATATTATTTTGATGATAATGAAGTTATAAATCCTAAAATTATACCAATTCATGTTACGAGGAGCATGGATAAAAATGTTGAATTCAATTATGAGGAATTGAACCCTGAATTTAGGGAAAATGAGGATTTAAAACCCTCATAGCGTAGACCTCGACTCAAATTTGCAAAACAAGAACATATCAGTTAGCCTTAGTGTAATTCACAATCTAAAGTGAAGGCAAAATATATTGAAAGAAAGAGTTTTAGAGCTCAGCATAATAAGCGAAAGAACGCCCCTATAAAGGAGGTCTTCGCAGATTTAGAAGCGTCACCCGAGCCTTCACCGAAGAAGAGTAAAAATCAGACCAAAGATGGTTCGAGTTTCTCTGACAACGATAAATTTGAGCGTGATGGGAACAATAATGCAAAAAAGACTCCTAAGAGAAACTTTCCATCTGATCCATCCTTATTGGATATGTACTAGCATCAACAATTCCTTGTTACAATACCTCGCTTGGAACATCGTATTAACTAATTGTTACAGAAAAATGACCAACTTGAAGCCCAAAATTGGTCAAGAGAAAGCAAAGTAAACAAAAATCTACTGACTGAAGAAAAAACTCAGTCTGGAGAAACTCGTATAATCATTAAATCTTCAAATGTGCATGTTGTCATTTCTTCAGATTTGAATCCTACTTAATAAAGATTTATGTTTATCTATGTTTCAACAAATCTTTAGAGGTATGTTTTGTTTTGATTACATTTTCTAAATTCAATATGGTCACTACAAAATCTCAATTTTGTAGTAGTCTTTGTTTAATATCGTTATAAGTCGTTAATTATGTTTGCTTTGTTAGCTGATAGATTGTCCCTGTGATGATATTGATTTCAACAAATCAGTTGTTGTGGATGCTTTTTAGCTATGCAATGATGACTTATTAGTCCTTCTTTGTTTATTTCTTGCAAGTAGTTAGGTTATGACTAATGGGTCAAAGACGAAATATTGTAATTTTGCAAAAATTGTTTTATTTTCTAAAATTTAGCTTGGAATAGAGTTACGCTCTAAGGCTTTTATAAAAGCCCTTTAATTTTGAGCATTAAAAAGGAGACAGTATTGAAAGGAAATGTCGGATAATATTAATATGACTATGGAATTTTTAATTGAAAACGTTTATGTAAGTGTGGTTGGTTTGGATTGATTCAATTAATTTATACCAATATTATCCCTCTTTTCCATAGTCACTTTTGTTTATGGTCTTCTTAACGGTTTGTAATTTGATTCTTGAATGTTTGGAAGATAACATGTTGTCGTTTTGTAGCTTGGACCCGTGAGCGAACAAGTGAAAATATTTGCTTTTCTTTTCATATTTTTTAATTCAATTTAAATTGCTTATAATCGATCATATCTCCCTTCAGTGATTTATATCCTAAGGGTGATACCGATCTGAACATTAGTTTAAATCCATTTTTTTGTGAATTCTATCTAGGAATCTAGATTGTAAACAATGCTATATTTTTTATAAGAGTTTAATTAACATATGCCTTATAACACTTTCTAATGTGTATTTATATTTCATCATCTATTTATATATTTGATTCATGAATAGATAATTGAAACATCATTTAATCTTTGGAAAGCGTTACAACATTCTTTCTAGTTAACTTTGTCCAAAAATAGTAGATAATTAGCATTAGTTAGTTCTTTACATATATCATTCATTCTTCATGTGAATTATTAAAAATGAACATTGATTTTTCTATGTTGATTTAAAATATAAGAGACTTACATTTTCGTAGTTATTTGTCTTGTATTTACCCATGTTAAGGATTATTGTTAATTTTAATTTATAATTGCATATAGAAATTAAAATTAGTTTGAATTTTGCTACATTGTAATATATATAGATACAATCATTCTTTTGACCAGTTAGTTAAGTTTCTAGGTGTTTTATTTGTTATATCATAATTTTTGTATTATTTCAAAAGTGTTCATTGTACTTTAGTTACTAATGCTAAACTAATTTTTTTATTATACTAATTTGATTTCTCTATTATAGTTTGTTAATTATTTGACTTGTACATTATATGTATTAACCATTAATCATTCGTTTTAGGTTTGTTAACAAGTAGAGTAGATTTTGTATAAACATTACATTAGTTACCTTAGGTTTCCCTAGGTTTTGTTCTTCGCAAGGAGAAGGATCCAGAGGCTAACAAAACCTTAAAACTTGTCGAGAGTGACCACCTAAAATGGATTGGACTATTTAAAGAGATTCAATATGGGTCACTTCTATTTTTTAACAAAAGTCATAAAACCTGCCTCAACATAGTGCAAATTTGCAACCAGAGGAATTAATGCTCGTTATGTTCCACCGGTTTGTGAACTTTACCGAGAGAGAAGTATTAAATGAGGTTACAAGTTTGCAACCAGAGGAATTCATGCTGGTTATGTTCCATACAACGTCTCTCATCCTAAGGAAGAGAAAAGAATTGACCGAGGTTACAAATTTCGACCATATATATTATTGCTTTCGTGGATGCATAGCCAACGGGTTCATTCATCGGTCTTGTTGACAGGTATTTGGAACTTCAATCGATTCATTAAATGCTTGTTTGCACCATGTGTCATTGGTTTCACACTAACGGCTAAACAACACCATGTAAATAGAATCATATCATATGATAAATAATGGGAAAGAAAGGGAAGGGGGTTGGGAGAGGAATAGGTAGATAATTTTCTAACATGATTAGATTAAAAGGAGGTTAGGATATTTTTAAAGAATTTAAATTAATTAGATTAAAGGGATTAGGTAGGATAATTTTCCGATGTGATTAGACTAAGAAAATGTTAGGATATTTTTAAGGAATTTTAATTAATTAGATTAAAGGGATTAGATATGATGATACGGGAAACGAGATTAATAAAGGATAAGGATAAATAAGATCATGGGTGGGTATTAAGAAAGGGTAGTATTGATTAAGGGATTAGGTTTAGTGGACAAAAAAATGAATATTGGGTTTCCAAGATTGGTTCAACTTTGGCTCAACTTATATCCATTTTTGCTATTACAGTTGTTAGGTTGTTTTTCGATTTCCCAGTCTTCTATAATGACACAGTTCGAGTGGAAGAGGGTAGAGGCTAAGATTTTGGTTTTTTCAAAAGAGATTAAGCACTTGGTATTGTGTGAATGCTTAGGAATGGTGGATTTGGTAATACCATTATGGTAGTTGTCAGAAATATGTTCTTTAAGGTGTGCTTTAAAGGACCTCACATTTTTTCTTATATAAGACATTCAACATGAGTAAGGGATCTCATAGACTCCAAGGCCAGCATAGGTTCATTCTTGTGTTTAGCATATATGAAGAGTTTTCTAAGAGTACTATGGGGTTTGAACAAGGTGTTGATGTTCTTTTTAGAAAGGATTTTGGATCTATGACTTAATTTGACCAATATTTATTATTAATTTGATTCAACATTTTATAGTTGTATTTATTCTTAACCTCTCATTCTCTATTTTAATTAATAATTAATAATGTGTATTAACATTCACAATCCCTTTAGCCCTCCATCGATCAAATTCCATTACTTTGATATTTCCTCTATTTATTTTGATGTTGTCTAAGCATGCCAAGTTTTGGAGTTTTTATTAGAATCTGCCAAAAAAAAATTCCAACTCTTAATCTTTGATTTTTAAAATGGGTTTTTGACTTCATATATAGATTTAGCACCTTGAAAAACCCTTGGGGAACTCAGATTGTGGAGAGTTTACAACTCAAACTTGTGATTCCAAGAAATCCCTACCAAATTCTGGACAAATTACACCAAAAAATATGTCGAAAAACCTTCCAAAATGTAGAACAAATATACTACTACTTTATTTTTTGTCTAACACTCATCACTTCATCATTCAAACTTTCTGTCCCTAAAAATGGATGAAGTGTTCACCCTATATGTCGAACTCCTAATGAAATTACTTTTTGGTCTAGGACTCTTAACTTCATCATTAAAACTTTCTGTCCCTTGGTGGAGTGTTCACCCTATATGTTGAACTACCAATGAAATTATAAAATGTTCGAAAAGTATTATTTATTATAATAAATTCCAATTTCTTTGAGTTTACATAAAATTTGATTTTTTTGTTTATTTAAGTTTTATTCATTGAATATTAAATTAAAAATCATTTTTTAATTGAATATTTCACACTTGATTTCAAAGCATTGATAAGTGTATTCAACATGTTTATATGTATTAAGTTCAAGTATTAGTATATGTGAAAGAGAATTGACTCACTTCAATTTATTTTATTTTTAAATTAATTTTTTTATTAAACTAAAATGAGTTGATTCATTTCAATTAAGTTATTTTTTAATTAAATTTTAATAATTGATAATCTATTTTATTGTTAATAATTTATTTATAATTTTATAATTAGCTATAAAATGTAATATAATTGGTAATTGATTTATAATTAATTATATACTTTGTTTTAATTAAATATATTTTTAGAAACCTTCATTTATTTAAAATAATATTAATAATATATTTTTTTAAATTACCACATTTATACTAAACATTTACTTTTAGTTATGGAACATAATAAGAAACTAGAATTTTATATTAACTTCATATTGATCAAGTCATCAAACCCTAACCATTTATATTAAACACTTACTTATAGTTATGGAACATAATAAGAAACGTATTGAAACTCCATATTGGCCAAGTCATCAAACCCTATCTCATTTTGAACTATACAAGTTCTTTATGTCCTATACCAAATAGCCAACCTATGTACCATATGCAATTAGCAGTGGTTAAAATATTTCATTCATGATTGTATGTTCAAGTGTCATGTCTTCGAGTTGCACTTAAATTCCATCATATGTTCCATCAAGTAGATGAAAAAGCAATTTGTCCCATAGGCTATCCTTAGCCTCGTGGATGTTAAAAACACTTTCTTTCTTTCTTTCTTTCCAAATTTTGATTAGTGGTGGGAAGTTAAGAGCACGCATCTCAATCACTTTCAATAAGAGTTGAGAACTTTATAATTTGTCTTGTAAGATAGAATGATTTTGGTTAGTAGTATGAAGTTAAGAGCAAGCATCTCAATCACTTTCAATAAGAGTTATAATTTGTGAGTGAGATAGAATAAATTTTGATTAGTAGTATGAAGTTTTTGTCCAGAGTAAAAGGCACTATTCTTTTCTATCAATTATTAAAAGAGAGTACAGTAACGTGTTGTCCACACTTACAAATAATAAAATACAGTAAGATTTACATCTAGAATTTTCGGTGGCTCAAAATATCAAAATTGTAAACACACCTAATATGAAAAAATATAACAGGAGCATAATATAACCATGATATTACAAAATGAACAAAAGTAAAGGTTGTAATGAATTGCACATTGATTGTAGTTGAGTTCCTTGCACCATCCCAGTGATGCAACAATTAATGGAAATGGATTTAGATCTCAACAAGTCCAACCAAATCAACTCGCCACCTAAAAGGTTGATTTTCCCTTGACGGAAAGCATGTATTCTTTGTCTTTGCTCAAGGTAGATATGCCCCATAGCCAATGAGAGAGCCTTCTTGGAGAGATGATCAGCTTGATGGTTCCAAACTCTATATATGTGTTGAAAACTAAGAAGATGGAAGTTGTGCTTAAGATGGATAATGTGCTCCAACCAATACTGCACATTGAGAACCTAAATACATTTTCTCCCATTAAGCCACTCAATGACACACCTAGAGTCATTGAAGACATGTAGGGACATAATGTTGAATGAGGCAACAAATTGAAATAGAGCCCAACAAGCACAAAGTTCATCTTTTGTATTGGATCCTTGTCCAACATTGAGCCATATTTGGAAAGAAATATTCCCTAGAAGCAGAAGAAGTGCCCCCCCACAAAGGCCCACTTGTGAGGCTCCATCAAAGAAGCCAACATTTCTAAAGAGTGGGCTCAGAGGATATCGAAAGGGGCGAGTCTTCTTTGGATGAGAGGCCCTCAAATAATCCATAAAAAAACCAATGATTTGGGCCAGAAAGTAGGTGAGGTTGATGGACCGAACCTCAAAAGTGAGGAAATTACAGACCTTCCATATTCCCACTGCAACAAACATAGAAAGGGTTTTGAAGTGACCCATATTATTGTCCCCACACTACAAACAAACCTCCATGGAGAAGAGGGGAGCATACTCCTAGATACAGAGTGAAGCCAGCATAGCTTCCCAAAGTGATCTTGAATAGGAACGCTAAAAAACAAGTGAACAAATGATTCTACACCATTGTTACATAAATAGCACATATTGGGCCCACTAAAACCCCTTCTAAGCAAGTTATCCAAAGTTAAGATATGGTTTTCCAATGAGATCCAAATGAAGCTTTTAAGATTAGGTGGAATGGGTCATCTATAACGTTTACGTGTCCACCAATTGACTCAAGGCTACAAGAAAGAGGTTAAGAAAGAGTGGTAGGCCAATTCTATAGTGATCTGGCCTATCTTAGAGTTCCCAGACCAAACTAAGGAGTCTTATTCCATATTCAAGAAAAGACCATTTGACAGCAGATAGTTAATGAATGAGTCCCACTTTGAAGCTAAAGATCCATGTAGCCCCAAGGAAAAAGAGCCTTTCCAACCACCGAGAGGAGGAACCTCCATAGGAGACAACGAAACATGATAAAGTTGAGTGACACCTTCAACATTAAGGTAAGCAATAAGTTCAAGGGATAAATGACCATGGGGGAGGACCACCAATAAATGAGTCATTTCCAAGAGAGATTTGTTTCCCATTTCCAACTCTACACACAAGCCCACAAAGAACCCAAGGAAGGGCCTCCACCAATCCTCTCCAAATATTTGAGGCTCCTATAAATTTCCTTTGATAAAAGGAATGGATCCACTCTAAGAAAGGTTTGTTCTCGATATACTAATCAACGATGATGTGCCTCCATATACCCAAGCCAGATATGACCCTCCAAAACCTTTCAGAGCCAAAGCAGTACCAAACCATAGTAAATTTTTGAATCCCCATCCCCCACAATTTTTGGGCTATGAAAGTAACTCTTATTAATCCAAATGCAACACAGCCCGTCGCTTCTTTCCTATCTAAACGAATTTGAACATGGACTCACAAATATTTCTAAGGGATTATTTTGCAATCCTCAAGGATGAATTTGACTGAAGTCATTCTACGACCTAAAGAGAGCCAAATGTAGCACTAATGATTTATGCGTTTTTTTAATTTTTTAATTATCCAAGATCAATCCTCCACCGAATATAAATTAGGCTTATTGGGGCCTGACCCAGGTTCAAAGTTGATTGAGCCAAACAAATCCTGGTACTATAGCCCTTTCGGCAACAGTCAATAGAGCGCGGACTAAGGTCTCACCTAAAGTAGTATGGGAGGGTGCTAGAACCAGGTTTCCGCACCTTGGAGATGTCTGATGGGTCCAAGTGTTTCACGGTCCGACCTTGCGCGTATGTCGCTACGCGCACTTTCCGTACCTCGCAGCCTAAGATGTTGCCTTCGCAGCCCTACTCAGGGGCCAAATGTTGTTATTACCCAAGTCCTTACTAGAATTCCAATATTAGTTGATTATTTTAACCTACTTTTGTGCTTTAAGTTATACTTAACAACATAAATCATTCATACAGGTGTGTGTAGTAAATAAACAAAATATTCGCAAATTATATCAAACATGCATTAACCTAAGAACAGATACACAAATTGGTAACAAAACTTCTCTTTATTGATTTCTTCTTCAGTTACAGACTCGACTTCGCCCTGCGCACTTAGCTGCAGGGGTCTGCGCACTCAGCTGCAGGGGTCTGTGCACTCAGCTGCAGAGCCTTCTCCTACCCTACAACCCAAAGACACACTTAGATGCTTAGACCCTTTTTTCTTCTTACTTCGCTTCGTTTTCTTTTACACTTAGAGCCTCGCTCTATTGATACAATCCCATGGTCGCGAACCATGGGTAGGCTGACCTTACATTACAAGGCTAGGGCGAACAACCCTATGACTCTATCATATTTTCGCGCTTCGTGCCTGCAATTCGTGGAGTTTTTACAACAATATCGGGTCAAAACTTGGGCTTTGATACCCAAAACATGCCTTGGGGGGATTCCATGCCCAACAGGCCCCCAACACAAACATCATGACTCACCCTCAAGTCACTCGATCGGCGCGACGATCTTGGCGAGAAGTCCCTCCAACTGTTCTCAAACTATACTGAGGTTCGCAACGCACTGAGATGCTGCTTGCTAGATCTGTTGTATCCGTTGTTCCGAGACCTCTGTTTCTGAACTATTTCCATACATCTGTACCGATATCTACTACATATGTTTATAGTCCTGCGCCTTTGTCTAGCTCCTTGGAGCTCAAAGACTATGCTTCTACCGGCTAGTCAAATAGTCGACCCACCCGTGTAGGGCTTCAAGAGACTGCCATTCACTTTGCCTGGGAAGGGTTCTCCATTTAGTTTGACTAGCTGGACTGTGCCTCCATCTGTGACCTCCTTAACCACGTATGGTTCCAGCCAATGCATTCTGAATTTTCTTCGAATTTTTTCAAACTTATTGTCATACAGCAGCACTATGTCATTTACCTTGAATGTGTGCAACTTAATATGGCGATCGTGCGAGGCCTTTTCACGCTGCTTTTGTACCTGCTGATGAAAACCCGCCAAGAACCGTTCCTCCTCAAGTTCTTCCAATTGCGTGAGCCTTTCCTCCAAAGCTTCGCGGTCCATCATCCTTGTGAGCGCTACTATGCGCGGACTAGGTACGATATATTCCATCAGCATGATAGCTTCCATGCCATAAACTAACCAGAAAGGTGTTTGTCCCATCAATTTCTTACGCGTTGTTTTGTAAGCCCATAACACTACAGGTTGCATATGTCCCAGTCACTTCGTTGTGCATTGCACACTTTGGTCAGCACAATCTACAGTATTTTTTTGAATGCTTCTACTATCCCATTGGCTTGTGGGTGATACAGTGTGCTCTTCTGATGATACACCTGGAACTCTTCTGTAAGTGCTCTAATGGTTTTGTTTAGGAAATGTGTACCGCAATCACTCATTAATATTTTCAGACAACCAAATCGAGTCAACACATGTTCAAACAAAAAATTTGTAGTCGTATTGTCTGTGCAGTCTTTGACCAGTAGTGCTTTCACCCATTGTGTCAAGTACTCCGTCGCGGTGATGATGTAGCACGCACCCGTCTTTCCTTGAGGTTTGATAGGTCCAACAAAGTAGCTTGCCCATTTCTCGAATGGCTGCAATGCCATTTGTGGACTCAATGGCATCTCGTCCCTTCACGATGGTTTTCTGGTCCTTTGACATATATCGCAGGCCTAATAGTGTGCTTTTGAATCCCGGTGAAGGGTTGGCCACCACAACCCTACATGAAGAATATTTTGTGCGGTCACTCGTCTTGCATAGTGTCCTCCTGCAGCGCCCCCATGTGCTTCCACAAGGATCTAACTTCATTCAAATTTAGGGACGTACCTTCACAATATCTCATCATTTCCCATTTTGTATAGGTGCCCCATGATGACAAAAAAATCTGTCGCGTGCACCACTAATTCCTTCTTCTGTTGGACGAAGTATTCCTTCGGTGCAGTCCCAGTTGTCAGAAGTGGATTATATCTTTGAAGTGCTCGTCTACGACGCGCACAACAAAGAGTTGTGCGTCAAGTAATCGTTCCTCCAAACTAGTAGGTTCCTCGCCCGTCTCAATACGCAATAAGTGATCCGGTCCTGCGTTCAAGCATCTAGGTTTGACCATGACCTCAAAGTCATATTCTTGGAGCAATAAGAGCCACCTACATATGCACCCCCCCCCCCCCCCCAACACAGGCTTATTGACCAAGTACTTTAGCGCGGAATGGTATATATACATCTTGAAATGTCCTCCTAGCAAATAGTGTTGGTATTTTTGGAGCGCATACACAATCGCCAACCCCTCATGCTCGGTTGTGGAATAGTCCTTCTCGGCTTTGGAAAATCTACGACTTGCAAACGCGATAGGGTGATCAAAGCCCTCTCCGCCCTCTTATGTGAGCATTGCTCCCAACGCGATACACGACGCATCAACATGGACATGAAACTCCACATCCCATTTTGAGAAGACCAGGATTGGAGTGAAGGCCAATTTCCCCTTTATGAGATCAAGGCTCTTCATGCAATCATCATTCCAACAAAATGTGACATCCTTTTTCAATAGTTTCTCCATCATCGTCATGATTTGGGCATAGCTTTTGATGAATTTCCCGTAGTAGCCTATGTGTCCCAAGGTAGTGCGCAGTTGTTTAACACTTCGCGGTGCTTCCAAATTTAGAATCACTGCAATCTTCACGGGGTCCACTATCAGTCCTTGTTTGCAGACCACATGTCCCAACAGGTGTGCACTTCTAAGGTTCAGCGCAATCTAATGTCTTCGGCAAGTATCCAGCATCAAGCATAGGTTTGCTACGTGGTGCTTAACCAATCTAAAGACAGTCTAATCATCCATATAGACCTCCAGGAACTTGTGGATGTATTCTTTGAATGCGGCAACAACGATGCGTGAAAAGATGGTCGGCGTGTTCTTCAACCCAAACGGCATAACGGTGTATTAAAAGCAGCCCCATTCCATTGCGAAGGTCATCTTGCTCCTGTATTTCGGCGTGATTTTGATCTGGTGGTAACCTGCGAACCTGTCTGTGAAAGAGTATGCTTCTTATCTGCCAACATTTTCCAATACTTCATCTGTGAACGGTGTCAAGAATGGGTTGTGTACACAGGCGTCATTCAATTTCATGAGGTCCACGCATATTCTTATCTCATCCTTCTGATTTTTCTCATGCACTACCATAGGGCTCACCCAGTTGGATTCTTCCACTGGCTCAATAATTATGGTTGTGAGCATTTTGTCTAGTTCTATGTGGATTCAAGTGTTAAGGCCTCTGCTTAACTGGCTTCGCATCAGATTTTAGGGTGATCTTCGTCATCCCTAAGTCTCCAACGATCCCTTTTAAGTCCGTAATCTTGGTCGGGAATAAGTCTTGGTACTCGTGGAGTAACTCAATGACCTTATCCACCGTGGCATCATCCCAATAATCACCGAGTGTTGCATATTTTTGTTCAACCTCTGTCCCAATGTTTACCTACTTCGTTTTTAACGGCATGGTGATGTTAGGATCTTCAATGAATGGTCCTCAAACCTCGTGACATCTTTCAGTTTCTAGAATGTTAATTTTTCGTGGATCCTCATCACCCTCCTCAATATTTACATTGTAACACTCCAACGCACAACTCAGATGAGTCGCCCATTCTGGCTGAAGCACTTCCATTGGCTCCTAGGGTATTTTGAAGATAGCTGCTTGTAGCGCATCATCAACAGTGTCCCACCAACGATCTTCAAACATGAAGGTTAACAGGAATCCTTCGCGTAAGATATCCCATTCGCTCGTTCCATGGCAGAACTCCGTCTTAGTATACCAATTCATGGGTATGATATCCAAGGTATGACAGAACAGATGCACCCACTCAGGTTGTGGCTCTTCCCTGCAGACCTTGGTCCATTTCGCGAGGTGTGCACGTGGATCATCCCATCTGTCATACTTGTATGTTAGCCGCATCTGAGGTTTCCCAAATCGTAAGCACATCATCCTTCTACATTCCCGCCAGTCCTCAAAATTCTGCTGGTGCGTACCCCACCACCTTACGAGCATAACGTGCAATACCCATTTCAGAGCATTGAACCGCTGTTGTTCTGACACCTATCTTTCAAATTTGGTCAGGAAATCATCCACTTTGCTCAACCCGTCATACATAGGTAGATCTCTTACCTCTGTTGTCACACAATGCAGTGACCTTATCATCATGTTGCAGTTAAGCACGGTTACCTCATGTAAGCAGTTCTGCCATCATTCTATTTCCTCGTCCGGATCTGAGGTGTAGGAGTTTTTGCGCTCCCACGAAATCCTGCCATCTCCTATAGGATTCACCCAATCCTGCTCCCGAGCAGTTATCTTGTAGATATAGTCTAGATTGTCATCGCAGTCGCGCACCAGCTCTGTGTAGCGTGATCTTTCCACAGGATCTAAAGGTACCATTATGCGTAGTGACTTTTTCTCAAAAATCATCTTGCGCTTCTTTAGCTTTATCACTCCATTCTTGTCAATGGCCCAATTTATTCCCAGTAGCATGGGATAGGGATTGTTGTCATCAACAATCTTTATCACTTCGAAATTTGCAAGCGTACTCCACCTTCAATATCCACTATGATTCCCTACAATATTCCCATGGGTAGGATCTTTTGCTGGTTCGCCATTCGCAATTGAATAGGAGACCATTGCAACGCGGACCTGCCCATGTGCTCCCATGTTTGCTTTGGTAGGACGTTTGCGTCTGATCCTAGATCCAGAATCACTTTATCCATTTCATATTCCCCGATTTGCATAGTCAATTGCATCTCCCTTCCTGTTTGCGTTGTGTGCTTTCCGAGCTTTCGGAATACGCGCGGCTCTCCTGGTCCAACACATCTAGTGATGAGTTCTTGTAGCCCCTTCACCGTATTGTTGTTGTGTAGTAGCTTCATGCATGTCTCAAGAAAGGTAGTGAGCATTGATGGGTCCATCTTCGGTTCTAGTTTGTCTTTACTACCTGAAGTGGAGGCCTCCATGAAGCTCTTCTTAGCTTCCATGAATGTCTTCTTTGCGCGCTCCAAATCGAACTCTAGTTCCTTTGTTGGAGCCTTGCAAACCCAGGCACTCTCTTCGGGCTACTTGGCCTTGTCATCTCCTGTTGTGAGACTACTTCGGAGCACTATGTTTACATTCGGGTCCTCCTCACGCGACTCAGACCTCATCATTTGCAAGTTCTGAGTCGGTGGAGGTTGGAGTGTTCATTTATCGCGTAACCTCGCTATCAGTTTGGGGCAGTCCTTTGTCTCATGATCAAACTAGGTACAATATAAACATGATGCTCTCGTCAGATTTGTACAATCGTGGGCATAATGCCCTGCCCCTCCACAATTGTAACAAATCAGCTGTCTGCGTCCCCTTCCTGGTCCCATTCCACCTTGACCACATTCGCGCCCCTAAAATCCAGTGCGTTCCATCCCTGCATTTTGATCGACGGCTCGCGTTTTGGTATGAACTCTGTAGGTAGGAGTTTGATCCATCATCAGTTCATAACTTTTACAGGTGTGCTCATCATGGCCTACTAATTTGCATAAATTACAGAACAATTGTTGGGACATTTGTGTATACTTCTGTAATAGATGGTAGTTATCTATAGCATGCTTCCCTCTTATCTAATCGCGCACCATAATGAAAGTGTCGCGCTCGGTCCTACTTGTGCCTTTGGTCTCAATGGCATTGGCCCTCCTTCCACCAGGTAGTTTGCAAAGACTGGACAATGATCCTTGTCATGTCCCTGGCCTTTGCACTTTATGCACCATACCTCCTCGCACACCTCTAGGCGAGTTGTCCTGTCTTGTTTCAAGCTCTCCATCTCAAGACACAAGTTTTTCAACTACGTGTGGGTCTATTGGACTCCCAGGGTAGGATCTTGTGTTGGGGTCTTGTGCAGTCTCATTGCGATCTCCAAAGCTTCGGCCTAAGTGGATAGCTTTTGTTGCGATAGCGCGGTCCTTAGATGCGGCGTTAGTGACGCTACAAACCATGCACAGTGATGTCCATCCATCAAGGTCACGTTGGCTTCACGATTCATACCCTTCAGTCTCTGATCCAGCTCCCAGGGGGTCTTTCCTAGAAGCATCGTGATTTCCTTAAACCCAATAATCGATTATGTCTCTGATTTTTTCCTGCTAAATTCCCTATTTAGCGCATCTTGGATATCCGCAATCACTACATCTGGATTGTCATTGGAATGCTTAATGTACCACATAAGTGCGAGATCCTGCAAGGTGCTGACTAATGTTGCCTTCTTTATATTGTCATCCGTGACTCCTTGTGCTTCCCAAACAACCTTTACCACGAACCAAAATTGGTTCGGATCTTTGTTCCCTACTCCTTTGAACACCGACAACTTTATCACGCTCGCCATATTGAACTGTGGTGGTGGCAGGGGTGGTGTGGGCGGAGATGGGGTGAAGATGGTGAAACTAGTGGTCGTGTAGGTGGGGGTGGTATGCACAGAATTCGTTGTCTTATAAGACTGATCGCACTTCTTGGTGAAAATTTCGCGAGATCCTCCTCGCTCTTCCGCAGAGGTGATATCAAGGGACTAGTCTCTAATTATTTGCTACCTTCATTTTTGTAGATCCTCCCACTTCGCGTAGCCCCAAACATCAATTTATTTGCGTAACCCGCTTTTCACATAGTAGCATTTTAATCCAAGTGTTCAAAGATTTTACGTACTTACCTCACGGTTGTTTGAGGAAGCGTCGTTCCGCCTCGCTATAGCTGACTAGTTCTACCGTGAAATCGGTGATAAACCCTCCTATAATTAGATTGAGCCAATGGTCCATAGCGCGTGCGATCTTATCTTTCGATGCTTCTATTGCACACCAACTCTGGAGTCCACACAATAGGTTTGTCGAGCCCACACCTTCCTTGATTGTCTGCTAGCTTCGCGATCCACTCGTACAACTCAGAGGGAAGGATGCAAAGAAAATTTTGTGGATTTCTGTGTATAAGTAGCATTCCAACCACTCTTCCTTCAATACTCGCGGATTCCTATTTTCTTGCACCGTGAGCTCGTGAATCTTTCTGTCCAACCACCCTTCAATTTCTTTCTTTGTAGGATTCTAGTGACACGATATCAGACATCTCTTATGCAAATCCCGGTCCCAGCAACGAAACCATTTATTGGCTTATTAGGGCCTGACCTAGGTTGTGAGTTGATTTAGCCAAACAAATCCCGGTACTAGTGACCCTTTCAGCAACAGTCTGCGGATTGCAGACTGAGGTCTCACCCGAAGTAGTATGGGAGGGTGCCAGAACCAAGTTTCTGCACCCTGGAGATGTCTGATGGGTCCAAGTGTTTCGCGGTCCGACCCTGTGCGCACATCGCTATGCGCACTTTGCGTACCTTGCAACCTAAGATGTTGCCTTCGCGCAACCCTACTTGGGGGCCGAACACTGTTATTACCCAAGTCCTCACTAGTATTCCAATGTTAGTTGGTTATTTTAGCCTACTCGCGTGCTTTAAGTTACACTTAACAACATAAATCATTCATACAGGTGCGCGCAGTAAATAAACATAATTTTCACAAATTATATCAAACATGCATTAACCCAAGAACAGATACACAAATTGGTAAGGAAACTTCTCTTTATTGATTTCTTCTTCGGTTACAGACTCGACTTCGCCCTGCGCACTAAACTGCAGGGGTCTGCGCACCCAGCTGCGAACTACTACGCACTGAGCTGCAGAGCCTTCTCCTACCCTACGACCCAAAGACACACTTAGATGCTTAGACTCTTTCTTCTTCTTACTTCGCTTCGTTGTCTTTTATACTTAGAGACTCTCTCTATTTATACAATCCCATGGTCCGTGGACCATGGGTAGGCCGACCTTACATTACAAGACTAGGGCGGACAACCCTGTGACTCTATCATACATTTCGCGCTCCACGCCCATAATTCACGGAGTTTTTACAATAATATCGGGTCAAAACTTGGTCTTTGAGCCCCAAAACATGCCTTGGGGGGATTCCGTGCCTAATAGACTCACAAATATTTCTAATGGATTATTTTGCAATCTTCAAGGACGGATTTGACTAAAGTCATTCTACCACCTTAAGAGAGCCAGATGTAGCACTAATGGCTTATGTGCTTTTTTATTTTTTTAATTATCCAAGATCAATCCTCCATCGAATATAAATTAGGCTTAAGTTGGTAGCCCAAATAGCAAAATCCATGATCAATTGAAACCATCTTATAAGGGAGGGTAGAGTTGATAAATGACATGGTCACTTCTGAAATATTGTTAAATAAAATATTTGACTTCTAATGACTGATCAACATATGTGTAGCAGAGTAGAAAACTGAGAATATATGCTAATAATATCTCCATTATAAAACAGTTCCCTCCCCAAAAGTCAGCACGTCATCCACAAAAAGTAGATGAGAAAGGAACACAAACTTGGAAATTTTAACGCCTTTTATATACCCCTCTCATTTGGCCAAATTGATCATACAACTCATACCCTCAATAATGAGAAGGAATAAGAGAGGGAAGAGGTGACATCCCTGTCTTAACCCCCTGGAACCAGTAAAGAAGTCAGTAGGCGAACCATCAATAAGCATAGAAAAATTTGTTGAAGAGATACACCCCATAATCCAATTTGTAATCGAGATATCCAAGCCCATATGAAGAAGGAGGTGTCTAAGATAACTCCAATTAACCTCGTCATACGCCTTAACCGGGTCCATCTTAGTATCAGGACATAACGCTTTTTGTTCTTAATATAATGTAATGCCTCTTGGGGCGATCCAATTGCATCATGAATTAGTCTCCCAGGGAAGAATCCAAATTCTCTTGGAGAAATAGTTGAAGAGGACTTTTTGAGGTGGAGAGATATAACCTTTGCATTGACCTTATAGATGAGATTGCACAAGGCGATATGTCTAGTTAATTGAAAGTGTGAGGATGAGAGCACTTTGGAACGAGGGTAATGAAGGTGGAAACGATAACCCTTGAGACCTTACCTGACGTTCTTGCCTCCTCCACAATGTGCAAAATATCTTTCCCTAGGAACGCAAAAATAGGCAGAAAAAACTCTACATTCTAGCCGTCAAGACCATGACTCTTATCCTTGCCAAGGGATTTAAGAACATGTTTTATCTCCTCCAAATTGGCAGGTCTACCCAACCACTCAGAATCCTCCTCAGAAAACAACCGAGGGAAATATTGGAAAACCTGTAGTTGAGTTTGAATATGGTTAACACAAGGATATTTGAAGATATCAAGGAAGTGTTCATTAGTTTCCTTCTCCAAACCCTGCTTTGAACAATGAGTATGCCCTGCATCATCTTAAACCTCCTAAACGTGTTTTTTATTCCTTTTGGTGGCATGCAAAGGGGTAGAAAAACTTAGTATTTCCATCACCATTATAAACCAAATAGCCTTGCTCTTAAGTCACCACCGCTCCTCTTCCACTTTAATCATAAAGGTTTTCCTCTAAGAAAAAACATCTAAAATAGACAGAGAGATCCTCAGAGACTCGTGGTCATGTGAAGCCCTTGGCTTAGCAATGACCCCAACTGCATTAGTTGAAAGGCTCCAACCGCTATCTCATTGTCCAAACGAAGGTCATTCATGGCTTCCAGAGACTTATCCTTGCCAAACCTATGGGTCACATACAACAACTCAATGTCAATGGATACCAACAAAATGATTTATATTTCGGAAGAAGAGTCCTCCCCTCAAGTCGAAGAAATGACTGGTGTCCAATAAAGGTATCCCCACTTCTCAAATCCAAAGCCTCCCAACGTTGGTACTACCATAGCCTCAGAGGAAGTAACCTTTGACCTTTGGGAAACCTTATCCTTTGGGCAAGTTAAGGACAACCCATGCTTCCTCTCTGAAACACAATCCACCTTCAAATGGCCCATTTGGTGACAATTCAAACATATGAATAGAACCTTCCAAAAGTCTAACCTTTGGCAGAAGAATACCTCACCAAAAATTATATTTATTTTAGTTGAAAAACCCTTAGCTAAATCCATCTCAACCAACACCCAGAGATTGTGCTTATCAAAAGCCACTAGCACCCAAAGATTGCACTTATAAAAAGCCATTAGGGACATCATCGAAGAATACAAACTTCCCAACACTATTGGAAACCAAGATGACAATCTGTCTTGTCCAGAGCTGTAATGGAATCCAACCAATTTGACCCACATATATTGTGATTTAGGGCTTTTCGAGAGAGACTTGAACCCTACATGCCACCGCTGAAGCCACATAATACCCCTACTAATGGCCCAATCGTTCTAAAAAATTGTTTGAAGGTCTCCCTCATCCAGGAAGTGGAAATGAAGCCAGTGATTCATTATAAGGTTGACTGTAGGACAGTAACCAAGAAAAGGCCTCCAATGCAGGGATACCCAGGATTGAATCTGGGGTTTGCTAAGAGAAATGTAATAAAACCTCCCCATGAGCGCTCTTGTGAATAGACTCAGAACCTTGTTCATACCAATGTCATAACTAAGGGTTAACTAGGGTTTTTCCACTCGAGGGTGAAGTGCTTTAGGAAGACGACATGATTTGGTCGAAGGATCCCAAGAAAAAGCTAAGGAGCGGGATAAGGGTGAATGACCTATGCCCTTCCCAATGCCAGTTGTCACATCTTGTCTAGATTGAGCCCCACCTAGGGCAACCTCTGAAACCAGGGCAAGGCTGGAAATTTTGGAAGCCAAAGAATAGGAAAGGGACCACAAAATTTCAAAGATTACACTTGCAAATTGATATTTTATGGAAAGTAATAGGATCCTAAAAGAGCGAGTAACAATGCTACAAGAGGCTTTAGAGGCAAGAAAACAAGAATGGGAAGACATGAAGACATCATGGAAAACCATGAAAGAATCAATGGCAACAAACAAGGAAGTGATAATTTCTAAAGTAACTCAAGTGGATACACAAATATCTTAGCAGGTAGTCATTTCCCGAATAAAAAAAGCAAAAGAGATCAAGAGGACAAACATTCCAAAAGAAATCAAAGCCAGAGCTAACGACACTAATGGTTACATAAGGATAGGGGAAAAAGAAGATGTAAGTGCTTGTAGAACAAAGGAAAGAGAACACAAAGACAGAAAAGATAGGGAGACAAACTTTATCATAAGAGGAATAAGTGACCATGGAAAAAATGAAAGCGCTCTCAATTTGATAAGAGACTTTTTGAAAGAGAAATTACATTGGAGAGGGAAAATTTGTCAAGCAAGAAGGGTGGGAAAAATATGTAAAGAGAGACCTCGACCCATAAAAGTCATCATGGAAAGTGTGCAAGACAAACATTATCTTCTAAGCAAAAAGAAACTCTTGAAAGGCTCACACTTCTTATATGAACATCTAACTAGCAAACAACAAGAGGAGAGAAGAGAAGAAGTGGAGAAAACTAGAGCAGCAAGAAACGAAGGGATAAGAGTATGGTTGTACAATGGTAAAGCGGTTATTGCAATGTTTGGGCCCCATGACAAAGCAAGGAAATAATTTGGCAGTAAAGAAAAAATAATTAATTTTATGAGAGGGAGAAAAACAATAGGATCAACATGGATGAAAAGGGGTGAAGACTCAAATTTGAGTCTTGTGTGCCAAGTCGCGCAACAATCAAATCCCACCTAGGTATACCTAAGTATAGTTTGTTGGAACTGCAGAGGTTACTCTTGGAGGAGAGAACTTGGATATGGCCTATTGCAAAAGGTAGAGACATAATTTGTCTCACAGAAACTCATGAACATGATGGTTGTAAAACTCCTATATTTGATGGTTATTCGAAATTAGCAGTTTGGAACGAGGTAGCAGAAAATGGAAAAGGGTATGGAGGAATACTGGTTTTAGTGAAAGAAAGAGAAGGTCGTCACATACAATTTATCAAAGAAGATATAAATAAACAATATTTATGGTTCAAAATAACAGAGAATGAGTACCACATAAGAATTGCAGCATACTATTTTGCACCCCAAGTCTCAAAAACTCACAAAAATAACGGGCTAGATAGCAAAGACCCATATGCAGCTTTAAAGAAATATATTATTGTATATTCTCAGCAGGGAGAATTTATTTTAGTGGGAGATTTCAATGCCTGAACAACAAATCAATAAGTGAGTATTTTTTGTTGCAATTAGGATCACAATCCTATCTGGCTCATTAAAGAGGAGAATCCCTAATGGTTGAGATGTTCAGAAGATGATAAAGTTAGCAATCATTTTGGAGAGGAGTTGCTAATGTTGTGTGGTGCTTTCAACTTAATTATCTGCAATGGTCTAGATAAATGGAAAAGGTTGGGGAAGTTCACTTGCAACACATACAATGGGGCAAGTGTTGTTGACTACATTATTTGTTCACAAAGCTTGATAGAGAGGATAGATGAAGTTAAGATTGGAGAGCATATGTGGGACTTAAAATCGGATGATAACCCAATTTATATAAATCTATCTTAGTTAGGAGAAAGTTAGCATAGGAGGAAAACCTATTGTTCTAGACAATCGAGATCAAGGGGCAAAATTCTCCTGACACAAGAAAATTGCACTATCTTCCAAACAATGTTGGAGAGATTATTTCAGAAAGGGAAGAGTGGCTCCCAAAGCCTCAATAGTCATGAGTTAACAAATATAATTCAGTGTGCACTTGAGAAGTGCAAAAGAGCAAAAAATAGGAAATTTGAATCAAATTGTTTCCCTGTAAATGCTTGGTTTGACGAGGAATGCAAAATGGCAAGGAAAACCTTGAAAAAGGTAGGCAAGGAGAAGATGAATGTAAATTTATATAAGCATATTTTAAAACATAAAAAGTATGAATTCATGCAAATAAGGTGAGAAGAGTTAATATATCTAGGCAAGAATCACCCTAAGCGTTTTTGGCAAAAACTTCATCCAAGGAAGAAGAAAATTGAAAATAATATTACAGCCAATCAATGGTTTGACTATGCAAGACAACTCTACGAGAAAGAATCAGAGGAGTAGCCCCCTCATAGGATCAATAGAACCACAAATCTTTTCACATTACTGGAAGTAGAGACATGAATTAAGAAGTTGAAAATAGGAAAGGCAGAGGACTTGGTTGATCTTCAAGCAGAATATCTAAAGTGGGGAATGAACATCCTTGCACTGCACATCATGGAAATATTCAACAACGTCATTCAGTAAGGATTCCCAAGAGATTCGACAACTCGTCTAGCAATACCCCTTTTTATAGGTGGAGACATTAATAATCCTTCCAACTGTAGAACCATTATGATCAATCCTTTGTTTGCAAAGCTCTTCAGTAGCATGGTGGAAAATAGAATTAGTAAGTGGGCAGAAGTCAAAGAAAAGAGGGCAAAAGGGCAAGCAGGATTTAGGCCGAAACATTCTACAGTAGATCATGGTATCATGTTGAGACACCTTATTGAAAAGGTTTGGGAGGGCAAAGAAGAAGTATTTTGTTGCTTTGTTGACTTCAAAAAGGCATTTGACACAGTCCCTAGAGATAAGTTGTGGAGTAGAATGGAAGAACTTGAAATTCCTTTGCATTATAGAGTTGTTGTCCATAGGCTTTATGAAGAGGTGAAAGTCAAAATTAGAACTTTAGCAGGCATTTCAGAGAGCTTTAGAAGTGACATCGGAGTCAAGCAAGGTTGCCTTTATCCCCTACTCTTTTTGGTGTATATATTGATAAATTGGAAGAGTTGCTAACTCTGTAAGGTGGGGATGGTGTTCAGTTGGGGGAGTTTGTGATAAAGCTTATTTTATATGTTCATGACCTTGTATTGATTGCTAAATTGGCCCATGGATTGCAGATGCACCTTTATTCCCTTAATGCCCTCTATCTCCTACTCTTTTTGGCTTATATATTGATAAGCTGGAAGAGTGGATAAATCTGCAGGGTGGAGATGGTGTTCGGTTGGGGGAGTTTGTGAAAAAACTTTTTTTATATGCGGATGATCTTGTATTGATTTCTAAATCGGCCCATGGATTGCAAATGAACCTATATGCCCTTTAGCATTTGTGCAGAGAAGTGGGGATGCAAGTCAATACTAGCAAGACCAAAATAATGATTTTCTCTAATAAAAAGAAGCATAGCCAACATACGTTCTTCTTTGACGACAACATTCTTGAAGAAGTAAATGAGTACAAGTACCTCGGGTTTGATTTCAACAACAAACTTAATTGGGAGGGCTGCAAAAATAAGAGAATTTTAGGAGGGTGGAAAGCATTATATGCTCTTCAAAACGGATGTAGAGAGGCAATGCTATGGGATTGGAAAACAACTAAAACGCTTTTTGGACTCCTAGTTTGTCTAGTGATGCTATATGGAGGTGAATTGTGGGCTAGCATCACCCCCCTCTCAAAATGGAAACAAATTGCGAAAATCCAAAAAACTTGATCATGAGCAAGTTCAAAATAAAAAATTCAGTATCTTATGAGATAATGTTGAGTGAAACAGGAGCAACTCCCATCAAAGCAATTGCTATGGTGCGGCTCATAAGGTATCTAAAAAGAATTGAGTAAATGGGAGTAGGTAGATGGCCCAATGTTATCTTCAATGAAGGCATGAGTGAAAGAAAGAAAACATGGATGAAACAAAACTACATATGGATGCAAAAATGGAATATCTACCTCAATGCCTGTCCCACAAATATCAAGGAGCTAAAGGATTTTGTTATGGAGAAGTTTCGTAAACGGGTATGGGGAAAAAAGTTGGGTAGAAAGAAGAAATATTACATTGAGAAATTCAACCCTACGTGTGATCTACAACAAAAAGAGTTCATTGGAGCTAGCATTCAGTGGAAGACAAAGGTTCTTATGGCTCAATTAAGAACCAACTCGCATCAACTTTGATGTGAAACAGGACGGTGGAAAAGGCCTAAAGAAGCTTGGGAAGAACGAGTGTGTACATTTTACACTTCTCGGGCAATGGAATCGGAAAAAACATTTCATTTTGGTATGTGATGCATTCAAAGACATCAGAGAAAGTTATGGGAATAGGCTAGCATCAGTGTCTTGGCATTGTCTTTTCAGTGAGGAGATTGTTGGAAAGTTGGGTTAGCTCAGCGTCAATTTAAACAAGAAAAAAATTGAATTTCAAAAAACGAAAAACAAAGAAATAATAGTCCAATAAACTATTTTTAGTCTCGTAAACGTGAAAATATCATATCATCATTTGATGAAAATTTCATCAAAATGAATGTAATGAATTTAGAACTTTGAAACTAAACTGTACGGGCGGAGGTATACTTGAGTTTTATTTGATAAATAAGAAAAATAAGAATTATAGTGCGCAGAAAGGAAACCACGCGCCAAATAGCACACTGAGAAATCGTACCACTTGTTATGTTTATTTTCACGAGCGCATCATATGATTCAAATGGGCAAATGTAAATGTGGGGATCTGCTCTAAGCGGAAGATCATCCTCAAACATTCAACCCGAGAAGTAAAAATTCTGTCAGGAAGATCCTCCGCAAACATTCAACCCTGTGGTGTCAAGCAAGAAATAACAGAGACGGCGCTTGGTATTCGAATTGCCATGGCAAAGGCAGACGAAGCTTTGATATTCGAACTGCCATAGCAGAGACAGGGACGACCTCAAATAACAGACATTCCTTTGATAGCAGCCTGGTTACAACATAGAAATAGAGGTATCAATTTCTCTTTTGTGGAAAGTATATTTGAAATAGAAAAATTCAAAATAATGGCATGAGGTACTATTTTGGTCTATAAACAATTTTTAGAGATGAAAAGGTTAGTTTGCTCCTCTAGCACAGGAGTATGGAACATTGTTCACCCATGCCATTTGCCATTTTACTGTGATTTATTCAGACTCGGGATGAAATTAAATAAATTAGATATATTTTCAAATCTGAGGCTATGCTTAGAGTTTATCATCAGTCTATGCGAGACCACGTAAGGAGCGTACCGTTGGAGGCAGCGAAACAAAAATGTCTACCCTAAGATAGAACTGATTGGATTCTTATTTTGAGTAGGTATTGATCTCCAAGGAAGGGGGAACCCAAAGAAACATTAACTAAAACATGGTTTGCTCTCCAAACAATTTGGAAATCCAGTAGTTCCTGAATTTAACTCGGGATATCAGAAAATTTGGGAACTTGGGAATTCTACTCTTAGTAGGGCTATGAAACTTTCATTTGAGTAGAAAAGAAGTTTACATACTATAGGGGCATTGGATACCCTGATATTATTCTCTGTTTATCAAAATCAGAGAGGCATTTAAAAAACTGTCTTAAAACCTTCATAAAATAGAAGCAAGCCTGGACCCAGTATTGCCAATGATAAAAAGAAAAACAAATCTGTACAGTAACACTCTTTACAAAGCATTCCGGCTTCTTAAATAAAGAACTCAGTAGCATTCTTGATTTATGTCTGAGAAATAGAAAACAGAACCAGAGTTGAATGGGACGCAGGGGTCTTCTTGTGACTGACAATAGTACATTAACCTGTTCTTCCAGTATCTCTCATATCCCTTCTACATTTAGAACTTGTTTTGATAAAGTGTCTGCTTCCATATTGTTCTCCCTCAAGATACAGGAGTAAGAAATGTCATTGAAGATATGTTCCGTCAGCTTGACTTGATCAAACAAAGGTCTCAAACCTAAATTTTTGTATGCCAGTCAATCCATTAACTAAGTCTATAACCAATTTGGCTTTATCTAGGATCTAAATTTTAGAGATGCCTTTCTCCATTGCCAGCTTCAGTAAAATTTCCAAAGCCTTCCACTCTACCACATTGCTTGTACCTAACCCAAAGCCTTCACTGCCACATCGTTTGTACCTAACCCAAGGCATGCTTTGAATGCGATGTTATGAATTTCATTTATGTATATATCCCTTCCAGCCCCACAGTTGCCAGGAGTTCCTTGACAGGTTCCACCCGAAAAGGTCCATGGGTGAGATTTATTGATCTCCAGATTCTATACTTGTCTTTGGGTTTGTCTTGGCCTTACACCTGTTTCCATGATAGAGGAATTTGATTTGTTCTTGGACATGAAATGGAGGTATTTCCTTCTCAAATATGTTAGCATTTCTTGATAACTAAATGGCTCTTGGGGCAATTAGAGGCAGTGATCTATGTGCTTTGAGAGATCTTTCTTCGATTCGAGACTTCATACGATCTAGCAAGGATGCTCCTTGCCAAAATAATCCTATTCACCTGTTAAGGGAAGAATAAGCTTCCAAACTTCTTTTGAGAAAGTAAACTGTACCAGAAGATGGTCAATTGTTCCACTTCACACATACAAATAGTACGCTTATTTGGTCCTTGTTGGGCCCTTTTTCAAAATGCCTCCAAGGTCAAGGATTTATTTAACAATGCTAACCACATGAATATTCTAGAATTCGTTGGCCTTTTACTTTTTAGACCCTCCACTGCCACCAGGTTGCTTCTACTTCTTACATGCATTGTATACCAGACTTGTTGTGAACTTACTTGAAGATGGGTTTTTGTTCCATGCCAAGGTGTTTTCTCGATTCTAAGTCTGATAGAGCACCACTCCAACCTTACAAAGGCCTTGCCATTGCTTTGCATCTCAAGCTTCCAATCCCACAGCCTCTGCACTCAACCAACCTTACTGCCAAAGAGTGATTGCTGTTAGGTCTACTACATTGCCAGTATTATTAAGTGTTAATGTTGGTTAATAGCTCACATTAGCTATAAGGTAGTTACAAGGGTAACTTGTTACATGGCATATAAAAAGGGCCACACTAAAATAGTCGATGACTAATTTATTATCGAAATAATTCTTTCATAGATTCATATATCTCTTGTCTCTCTCGTTGAACAGGGCATTAGTAAGTTCTAAGGACATTGCCAACCATTCAAACAATTCTTGTCACATCTTGAAGGCTATCTTCCACATATCTTTTGGCTTGTTTTCGATATGATGACAGCCATACTTTAGGTTTATATTATTGAAGTACTATGTTCCCTAAAGTTGATCTAACATGTTGTCTACATGTGACAATGGATATTGGTTCTTGATTGTAATTTTGTTCAAGAGTTGATAATCCTTGCACATTCTTTCGTGCCCTCCTTTGAAACCACAACAGGTGGACTCATAAGGTGTGATGAGATGAGTACAATGTGGCCCTTATATAACAACTCTCTAACTTGCCTTTCAATCTCTTCATTTTCAAACAATGAGGTCCTATGCTTTGCTTCATTTAGCATAATAACTTGTTGTCGAAGGTCAATGGTGTGCTTGATTGTGCAATTTGGAGGCATTTTGCGTGGTTCTTGAAAACATTTAGAATAGCATTGCAAGAAGTTGTTTAAATGTTTTTTGCCTTTTTGTCTTTTGTTGTTGTGTTGAATTGACACATAACAAGGCCTTAGTGTTTTGGTGCTGATTGGAGAGTGCGACACTCTCTTTCTTTGGTCGTAGAACTAACAAGACAAATTGTTCTTGGCTTTGATCAACCTTTTGGCTTCATCGATTGAAATGATGCTAACTATACTAGATCTTTCTATATTGTCACCGAGTAAGCTTGGTCATCCTTGACAAGTTTGTGCTAGTTTAGGCATCATCGTTAGATTGTGTCTTGATCCCACATGTATTGGTTTCCAAAAGTCACAACCCACATATGCAATGGAACGACATTGAATTCCACTTTATCAATGTAGTCTATTGAGATGGCAAAATCTACCTTTCATTTGTGCTATATGCACAAATCCTTATTCTTGTTGAACCATACCAAGAAGTAGGGATCATGATGTGCAATTGTATGTGAATTATGCTTCTTCACCACTGCCAACAAAATTGGCCATACTTGTCGTCAATTCATTTACCAATTGATTCAACATATTTAACAGGTTATCCTCTAACCATATAGTATTTTGACTCTTCTTTCTCCGTCTTATTTGAAAATGCTTCTCCATCGTGAATATACATGGAATTAGCATAACATGGATGCATTCTAGATTATGTTGATGTGACATGTATTGGTTAAGTGCTAGTCAGTAGAGAGCCCCCTGAAAAAGGGAGAATGCAAGAACACTTTGAAAAAGCTTAGGATCAATGCCATAGGTTGCATGCATAAAAAACTAACAACCTTTTGATGAAAGTCAAATGATTGATGTGGCATGAATAGATTCTTGGATCTTCATTTAGAGAAGAACTCCTCTCTTAGGAAACAATGAAGGCCTTAATAAAATCTACCTACCCAAAGGTCTTGTTCAGCTGGAGAGATGTTGGAATCTTCTCCCTTGTTCGACCCCTCTCTTTCTAATGAAAGAGAGAGGTGGCAAGAGGCCTTGTTCATGAAGTTGATGCTACACTTTCAAGATGCATGTGAGGTTTGTTGAATGGTGTTGCCATTCATGCCAACGGTAATGATTGAATGCTATTAATGTTTGTTGTCAATTGAAAGCTCCATTGGTCAAAGCTCCTAGAAAACCCTAGAAGCCATTGAAGCTCCAAATAGCCCCGATTATATTGAAGATTTTTGAGGACAAAGATTAGTGAATTTTCCTTTGTGACCATTATCCGTTGATGTTCCTCGTCGAGCCAATTCTAGTGGTATATGTTACACCTTGAGACTCCATATGGTTTGAGAGTTATGTTCAGTCAAAGATTGTAAACCCCATCAAGTGGGCAAAATCCCCAAGGGTTGCTCATGTGGGGCTTCAAATTGACTAAGGCAACCAAGCATAATGGACTAGGGCAACCAAGCAAAAACGAGCCAAGGTATAAAACACTTATCAAGAAGATTATTGGAAACCTTAATCTGGCTAGGGTTTTGTGGCTCAAATGGTAAAATTCAAACATTGAATTTATCCCCTCCAAGTCGGCCTTGATTTGGGCCCAAAATTCAAATTCCAAATCAAATGTTTTCCCTCATATGATTTATCTAGTTGGCTGCCCAAGTTTGTGTCCTCCAAAACTATATAAGGAGATTTATCTCCCCTCATCAAGTGCAATAAATTGAACTAGTATCTTTGAGATAGATGCGGTCCTGAGAAGTAGACGTGAAGACGTTGGTGGTTAAACAATGTAAATCATAACGACCCAATTGATCTCGTGTTGGAAGATTACCCCTGCGTTTTGTTGTCTAAACTACCTAATCCTTTGGGGAAGACCAAGCCATATTGTCACTAGAAGGGCATTGTGACAGTAACAACATCATACTTGCAGACGTGTTTTTTCTGCGCATGCATCTTGTTTTGGCTGTAAGATCTGGAAAGGATTCATGGTCTCCTTTCAAGAAAACGATTACATTATCAAGAGGAAGGCATGTTAACTGTTTTATGGGCCGAGCATTGTAACCCATTTTATCTTGTAAGAGGATCTTGTTGCTAGAACAAATTTGAACCATTTATTGCTGACTTCCATTCCGGATTCAAGGAACAAGCTTGCTTCTATTACCAAAACTTGAGCAAGAACAAGAACAATGAGGGTCTACTTAGTGTACTGTCTAAAGTAGTCTGAAGTCTTGGAATTTAATATACACTGGCACCTTGTCTTATTGGAGTTCAAACCTATCATAAAGTAAGAAGAGACCAAGATCTTGAGACAATCCATTTATGAATTGATCTAAAGCACACATTCTCTTACTCAATACTCGTTGGAAAATTTTAGAGGCAGAAACCTAATAATAAAAAGTTTTTATTTGCAGCAGTGGCCATCAAAGTAACAACAAAGAGTTCATTGCTTAGAAAGAAAGAACAAAGATTCATGGCAATAAGCTAAGTGGTTTCCAACCATATCAATTGAGAAAGAGGCACAACTTCTCGCATGGAGGCCTTGGAGCAAATCCAAGAAGAAGGCGCGATTTTATTTGACTCGTTAGGAGTGGACTGTGTAGAGTCGAGGCTTCAAAGGGCTGTGAGTTGGTAGCTAGGTATTCTTCAAACTCCAGAATATGAAATCGAGTGGAGGCCACTTAGTTGAAGCATAGCGTCACAGAGTATTTGATTGTGTAGACTTTGGGAAGAAAAGAACAATCAATTTTGAGGCATGAGACAGATTAGTGAAGCCACGTCAAGCCACTATGTGTGTAGCCCCAACGTTGCTAATACATGGAATGCTGACAAGTGAAACATAACATTTGTCTTCCCATATGGATATAAATCATTTGCTTAAAATAATGTGGAAATAAATCACTCATATGTAAAGCAGAGCAATTGGCGTTTGGCAAGGTCGATAACAAAAGGTTAAAGTCAAGAGTAATTTCTATTTTTTTGACCAACTAAATTTTTTTTGAATGGTTAATAGTTAAGAAAAGTCTTTTTGGAGAAATCACATTAGCGAAATTTTTGGTCGATGCGTTTCGACGACTAGTGCCAAAATCTGGTGATCTTTTGTAGAACCAATACCAATTTCCTGTCAAATTGTAGAATGTGCCCATAAACTGTGAATTTGTTGAACAATTAATTTTATGTATGGTTTTGTGGGTTGTTGGAACTCATATTGATCCAAATTAAATTATGGAAGAAACATCATAATCAGGGTTTCGTAGCAAACAAATGCAGTGACATGAAAAATCCTAATGTTGTGCTTTGATCAGATTCTTATTATAAGGCTTATGGGTAGAGTTTGACATTGCTAAGGCTTGTCATATTAATGAGCAGAAAGATTATGATACTGCTGTTGAGGGTTTAACAGTACAATGGACTTGATCGGGTTTGATGCACATAATGAACAAAGCAAAGGCTTATGAAGTTGGGTTGATATCTTGAGCAGAAGTAGATATGATTATTGTATTACAGTTTGTTTTATGAAGTAGAAGTAGTGAGATGGTACATGGGCAACAATGAAAGTACAAAGGCAGTATAGCTAATGATAGTACATCATTGCAAAGATGTGGAGCAATGAATTGACTAAGTTTGATGTTTGAAGCAGATTTGGCTGATGCTAGGGTTTGATATGCAAATTGAGCTGAGGCAAATTGGTTGACAATGATTATTCTTGTATTACAATTTCGTTGTATTGAGCACAGGTGGATCCAGTTTAAAAATTGTGAAATGCGGTCTGCCAGCTAATTAGGGTGCAGGGTGGTGCGAGGCAGGAGAGAGGAGTCTCCTTTAGGTTGGAGCTTGAGAATACTTCAAGGTGATAGGGTGGTGCTAGGGCAAGTTGGAGTCTACACATGGGGTTAGAGTGTTCGTCCAGTTGCAACTAGTAAACAGGGTGTTGGAGCATCCTTCAGGTTAGAGCTTATAAACTAGGACGTTAGAGTGTCCTCCCAGTTTCAGTTGGTAAACAAGGTGTTGAAGTGTCCTAGACTCCTACAGGTTGAAGCCTATAAGCGAGGGGGTTGGAGCCTCCTTCAATTGGAGTTGAAAACTTGATGTAAATCTTTTGAAGACAAATATTAAGAAGCGTTTGGTGGGTTTTGTCTCGGAGGGCTTTCCACCTAAAAATCTGTGTCTATTGTCTCTATTTTTATGCATTGTTGAATGGTGTTGATGAATGTTTATGTTTACTTTATGCTGATAATAATTAATGCTCTATGAAGTTAAAAATATACTAATTGATAAGAAATATTGATTCACCCCCCTCTCAAGTGTTTCCAACGATGTTAAGGATTTCTTTGATTTAGATTCATACATTTCTTTGCTACTTTATAAAAAATATACCTACCTAAAGGTATCGTTTGCCTAGCAAGATGTTGGGATCTTCTCCCTTGTTCAACCTCTCTCTTTCTAATGAAGGAGAGTGGTGGCAAGAGGCCTAGTTCATGAAGTTGATACTAGACTTTCAAGATGTATGCGGGGTTGACAATTTTTATGATCCAGATTCATATATCTCTTTGCTACTCTATTCTCGAAGGGAAGGAAAAAGAGAGACATTTACTTATTTTAGAGGCTTTCTTTTGTTTAGAAAATGCTCTATGCTTTGGGAAACAATGAAGATGCAATCACCATTGCATATAATAGAGATTATTTCCCTCCAAGACACTCTTCTTTGCCTCTGGGACTTGAAACATTGCTTCTAGAGCTAAGATGTTGCTTAGAGAGTTGGTGTACCCTAGAGTTGACATAACACATCAAGCTGAAATTACACCTACTTGATGGATGTTGCCTTGTTTCTGAGCGAATTTGATGATGATGATGACTTGGATCCCCTCTGGAGGAGATGGTAGATTGCTTTGCATGATGGCGCCATACCCTAGCTCCATGATGTCCTCTTCATGAGACCTAGATTGATGACGTGGGCTTGTTTGAGTATGACTTGTATCTAACCACCGAAAACAAGGGAGTAGTTACTGAGGTGACAGTGGTAACTCTCCCATTGTTGCTCTCAATCTAGGTTGCTTAGTGATGTTTTGCACTAGGGTGCTCGATTTTGCAGTAACATTTTTTGGCATCATTGTCGAGGAGTTAAGTCCCTATCCTCGAAATTTGAAGTCTATGCTTCAATCCTTCTTGATGAGTATATTTCAAAGCCAATATTAAATTGCTCATCTAACGACTCCACCTATGAATGCAAAAATTGTAGAAACCAACCCTATCAAAACATATCAAAGGAGGTCCAAAAAAACATTTCCTTGTAGTGGTTTCGTGTTTTGAATTTTTTAGCTATGGTTGGTCTTCATAATTTATATTTTATCCCTTGAAATATATAATGAAAATATAAGACATGTTCGTCATGTCATATTATTTGATTAGCCCTTAAAATAATTAATATATGACATGTTTTTCATGTCATTTTATTTGATTAACTGTTAAAATAATTAATATGTGACATGTTCTTCATGTCAGTTTCAAAAGAGAAAATTTTGAACTTTTAGTTCCAAACTTGTCAAGCTGGCCCTCCTTCAAGTCAAGTCAGCCCCAGTGAAGAGACACCCATTTAGACAGGCATAATACTATATACAAGGCATTTGACCTCCTCCACAAGGCACCATTCGATCTCACACAATACAAGATATATTCTGGGCATTCAAGTGAAGAAGAAGAAGGACGAAGAAGGACTAATTCATCTCTAGCATTTCTCTCTCTCCTTGACTTCACACATTTGACTTTTTGGGCATATTCTAGGCAACATGGCCGAAATTCTGAGCACTATATTCTAGTTAACAGGGTCGAAATTCTATGCACTATATTCTAGGTAAGAGGGCTGAGTTTTTGGGTAGATTGTGGTACGCTGAAATTTGGCCTAGGCAGATCAGAGAGGGTCGAGGTTGATGGGCAGAAGATTGACTTGACAAGAGGGTTGTTTGACCAGGTTTGATCACAACATTGTTGGTTACTTTGACCATCATAGTTGATTAATAGAATTAGGTGTATCTCTTGTTGAAATGAAGAATTTCTCTAAGGAAAAGGTTGCTAGGTTTTCCTAGGGTAAATTTGTTGAAATGTGTAACTAGGTTCGGAATGTCTAAATTTTACATTTGATGTGAAGAGAAAAAGAAATTTATTATTGTCATTCTTGATGCATGGGTTTCATGCTTAAGGTAAATTTATTTATAGTTCAAGCACCCATTGAGTGCATCTAGGGCTTGTCATTGAGTCAACAAGTCAATTGAGTCATTGTCATGTATGGAAGACCCTTTTGGGCTTACTATCTCAAGTCAAAGAAAATTTATGTAAAGTCAAAAGTGTCATATAGACCCTCAAAGACCTTGTCATCATCCAAAGATCAAGTTGGCCTTCATGAGTGGGCAAGTCAACTTCCAAGCAACTATTCGACCTAGAAGAGAAGCCTATATATATAAGAGACATCAACCTCACTTGATGGACATCCATTCAACTCTCAAGAAGTTCGATCAAAGACCAAAAGAAGAGTGAGATATAGGAAAAGAAACTAGGAGAAGAAAAACAAAATTTTGGATATGTTTTGGGCTATACCTCTTCACACATGCGAGATCTAAGGCATCATCCTGCTACATCTAGACCCAAATTTATAGTCACATTGGAAGGCCGAAATTAGGTATCTAAAAAGAGCATTTTGCAAGCCGCATTGTTAAGGAAGAAGAAGATCCCCAAGCGAAGGAGAAAGAAGACATAATTTGCCATCTTCCACCCACACGTGTGAGAGAGGGTTTTTGTAGTAGTCGAAAATTGCAAGTCGAAATTGCAGGTTCGAAATCTTGATCAAAGGAGAAGTTGCAATTGTCATAAGGCAAGTTTGACTTGGGTTGACTTTGTGAGAAGGAAGTTCTTCAAGAAGAAGTTTGACTTGGCTTGGAGGGGTCTTTGACAAGGGTCTTAGGTCTTGGAATTCGTAATTTGAAGTTCTATAAGAAGAGAATAATTCTTGTGGGTTTTCCTCTCAAGAGGAGAGGTTTTGACGCTGGCTTAAAGTCTACATTTTGTGTCCTTTTGTCTATTTGATCTTCAAGTTTGGTAGCTGTTTGATGATAAGAACATAATAAAAATCAAGTGAAAGAAGAAGCTAATCAGGTTAAGTAAAAATACATCGCAAACAGTTATCAAATCAAGAGAAATCACCTAATCTAGCTACCCTTAGATTGCTCAACAAAATATCATAGCTAAGGTGGCAAGACAAGAAGAGGCGGCTTGAAGATCATCCACTTGAAAGAAGGATACATAAGGGTCGAGCAAACGAAGGAGCATTAAGGAGGACCATCCATCACATCACAAGGATCACATCATCACAACCCTTGGAAGAAGAAAAAGACCTCAAAAACCCTACCTCCATTGAAAGAAGGAGTCTACATTTGAAGCACCTTGGGAAGCATCCACATTCTACATTATCATCCAAGGAAGGAAGAAGAAGCATCACCATTATCATCAAATAAATCAAGGTAATCTCCCTCACATTGAAGCAAAGATCACATCTCAAACATCCTTGAAGAAGATCATCAAGAAGGCACCAAGTTGAAGACATCATGATCTAGGAGCATCTTCACTTAACAAGTAAGTATCTTTATATATATGTCTGAAACTACTATCAACATGACTTCATTCTGCAAGGAGAGCAACAAATTGGTGGGGTCATCAAATTTCCTTGCATGGAAAAAGAGGATAGATTTGATCCTCATAGAGAATGAAGTTATTGAATATGTTAAGGGTTCAATCTCCAAACCATCTCAAGAGCAAGCTCAAGCACTATCTCAAGCATTATCGAAGTATATGAAATGGGAAATAAGGGCTCAAAGAATCCTCATAGAATCAATCAAGGATTCCCTCATCCCTTATGTAGCAAAGTTGGAGAAATCGAAAGATATTAATGAAAAGCTGGTAGAATTGTTTTCTGTAAGCATTGCAAGATAAGTTATATCATTGAGAACTAAATTATACAAAATGAAGGTATCTAAGGATGAAGGGGTAGCCTCATACCTCATGAGGGTATCTTAAATAAGAGATCAACTACAAGAATTAGGAGAAATAATGTCTAGTAAAGAAATGGCCGTCATTGTGCTCAGTGCACTACCTGATGAATGGGGCAACTTTGTATCAAGTATCTATGGAAAGAAGGAAGCCACTCCATTTAGTGAACTTTGGTCATTATGTAAGATTGAAGAAACTAGGTTGAAGGCAAAGAGCGACGTTGGATCAAATGAAAAAGTTCAAGCATATGCTGCCATGGCCAGGACAAAAGGAAAGTTTGGAAAGTTTGATCCTCAAAAGAAGAAGAAGATCAATATGTCAGAGATACAATGCTATGAGTGTAATGGATATGGGCACTTTAAAAAGAATTGTCCCAAACTCAAGAAGGACAACAAGAAGAGAAAGGAAAGAAATGACGCCCCTGTTACCGAAGAAGTAGAAGAATCAGAAAAGAAGAAATCGAAGGAGGAGGAAGTGAAAGATCTTTACTATGACTAAGATAACCTCCTTCACTTAGTTCTTTTCAGTTATAGAAGATAATAGAAAGCCTCACAAGTATGATAGGATGCATTATAACAAGATAGAGATGACATCATCCAAGAAGCATGGAAGGATAACTGAAGTAGAAAGTCTACATTGTTATAGTAGTCATCATGATAGAAATGGCATCTCCATTGGAAGCATATAAGTACGACCGAAGTAGCAGTAGATATGGTTGGGAAAGTCATCTAGCAGGATAGAAGATAAAGAAATCATCATCACTAGGAAGGAGCATTTGCAGAATGAGGATCATTAAGGTCCTCCATTAGAATCTTCATTACGAATGTTCACTTCTACTTAGAAGAAGCAAGTGCTTCGTAGATAGTCCACATTCCACCTTGTGTGGGATCCATTGGTAAGGTATGATGACCAAGATGTGCAACATGTCAAGTTGGTTGAAGTACCTTCATCTTCAAGCAAGAAAAGGAAGCTGCTAGAAGGAAGTCTAGATGACCAAAAGAAGGAAAAGGTATGTATATAGTTAATAGATAAAGTCATGTCATCATATAGTTGCAAATAGCGTGATTGAATGCTCTATCCCATGAGCATGATCGAAGAAGAAGGATCTCTTCCATTAGAATGATGCATGAAGGCATGAAGACAATGTGCCTTGAGCTCTTCTACATATTGATAAGATGAAATCAACATAATATGACCTCACATGGAATATGAGGTGGTTGAGAATCATGGTTCCTATGTTGAAAGAATCATGTAAAGAAGATCTTGAGGAAAGCAATGTGCGAAGAGTTTGGGAAAGATGCAACTATAGTCATGTAACATAAGATAAGTGATCAACATTCGATAACTAGAAGACTTAGCTATGACATCTCCATGGAAGAAGAAGGTATGAAGACCCTGGTATGTATATTGCAAAAGAAGAACCTTAGTAATGAATGTCTTGGAGATGGATTCATACATGTGCAAGATGTTGATGTTGCAAGAAGTTGATGTCATGAAGAAAGGCCATCATAAAAAGGTAACTTTGATTTGATGTTCATTTTGATTTTTGAAAACATCTTGTTGGGTTAAAACAGGGCTACCGAAAGAGGGTTGTACAAGTCACTTACAACTAGTACTCATGAGATTGGATGGAAGATCCTAAAAGAAACATGACTTGGAAGAGGTAGCTGTATGAAGGATAGCTAAATGTGGACTAGAAGATCACTTTCTAATGAAGAGAAGGATGACATGACTATTGGTTCAACACTATGTCTCGTTGAAAAGAAAGTGATGTAGAAGATGGCCAATGCCCTATGAAGAAGTTATGATGAAGAAGGCTGCTCCATGATGAAGAAGATGAAGTTCATGACATGACGCAGAAAGAGAGGCCCTACAAGCTGTTGATAGTACCATGATCTCCACCAAAGAGTAGAGAGTTGTTGTTGGAAACAAGTCCCTAGTTCAGAGGGAGCTTGGGCAAGTCCCTTGTTAAAGGGGAGCTTGAGAATATTCCTTTTATAGGAAAGTGTAGATTCTCCCTATTTGAGAGGGAGAGATAGACACATCATTCTTGTCTTCATGTTATGAAGAAAGAATGGAGGATTGGGTAAGCATCTGAGATTGATTCTGATACTCTTTGAGGATGTGGTAGGGCATCCAATAGGCAAGAGTAGTCGAAGAGGAAATTCCTTGAGGATGTGTTATTCCAAGACAGGAATGGTCCTAAAAGGACATACCTTGTGAACATCCAGATGGGGTAAGTGCCTTGAGAGATAATGATGAAAGGTGTCTATTAGTCATTGTCTCGCCAACATTGTGCTTTGATATTGTGGAGAGATAGAGCTATTAGTCAAGGCCTTGCTATGTGACAATGTTGGTTAATATGATGAGATGCATTGATATACGCTGATATGATAGCTTATGAGATGGCTTACCAATCCGACTCTTCTTATGAAAATTCTTCAGTATGAGAATGTCCAAGTACGGTATATGGATTATGAATACCTCCCTAGTTAAGAGTGAGTGTTGAAATGTGTAATGAGGTTCGATTTTTATAATGTCTGAATTTTATATTTAATGTAAAGAGAAAAATAAATTTATTGTTGTCATTCTTGATGCATGGGTTTCATGCTCAAGATAAATTTATTTATAGTTCAAGCACCCATTGAGTGCTTCTAGGACTTGTCATTGAGTTAACAAGTCAATTGAGTCATTGTCATGTATGGAAGACCCTTTTGGGCTTATTGTATCAAGTCAAAGAAAATATATGTAAAGTCAAAAGTGTCATATAGACTCTCCAAGACCTTGTCATCATCCAAAGATCAAGTTGGCCTTCATGAATGGACAAGTCGGCCTCCAAGCGACTATTCGACCTAGAAGAGAAGCCTATATATAAGAGACATCGACCTCACTTGAAGGACATCCATTTAGCTCTCAAGAAGTTTGATCAAGGCAAGGAAGAAGACCAAAAGAAGAGCGAGATAGAGGAAAAGAAACTAGGAAAAGAAAAATGAAATTTTGGATCTGTTTTGGGCTATATCTCTTCACACGTGCGATATCTAGGGCATCATCTAGACCTAAATTTATAGTCACATTGGAAGGAATTGTTAAGGAAGAAGATTCCAGAGCGAAGGACAGAGAAGACATAATTTACCATCTTCCACCCACACATGTGAGCTAGGGTTTCTGTAGTAGCCGAAAATTGTAGTATTAAGCTGTAGGTCAGAAATCTTGATCAAAGGAGAAGTTGTAGTTTTCATAAGGCAAATTTGACTTGGGTTGACTTTGTGAGAAGGAAGTTCTTCAACAAGAAGTTTGACTTGGTCTTGGAGGGGTCTTTGTCAAGGGTCTTGGGTCTTGGAATTCGTTATTTGAAGTTCTATAAGAAGAGAAGCATTTTGGTGGGTTTTCCTCTCAAGAAGAGAGGTTTTGGCCCTAGCTTACAACCTACATTTTGTGTCCTCTTGTCTATTTGATCTTCATAGTTTGGTAACTATTTGATGATAAGAACATAATAATAATCAAGTGAAAGGAGAAGCTAATCAAGTTAAGTGAAATACATCACAAACAATTATCAAATCAAGAGAAATCACCTAATCTAGTTGCCCCTAGATTTCTCAACAAAATCTTGTGTTGTCTTTGTGCATTGTGATCTCTAATGTCCTTATGCATATATGGTTGAATTTTTGAAGTGTACTTGCTTAATAATAAACAAGAAGTGCTAAAAGAATATGTACATCATTAGAAGTAATTATCAATATTTTAGAAGTTAGTGCTTGTATCTATTGTACTTGAAAAATCAACATGGTATCAGAGCTTTAGTGAAGGAAAGGGCATTGGGATCATTGGTAAAGGAAAGAGCTTTAGAGAGTCCTGCATCTACAATTTGATTGTCTATCTATATCCATGGGTTCCTCTACGAAGTCAGAGAACAAGCTAGAAGGAGCTGCAAATTTCAAGGCTTGGAAGACCAGGATTGACCTCATCCTCGTAGAGAATGATGTCTTGGATATCTGAAGGGCAAGGTTACTAAACCTTCAGACGATGAAGGGAAAGCAAAATATTAGAAGGAGAACATCACAAATAGAAGTATTATTGTGGATTTTATCAAAGTTCATTTGATTCCATATGTTGCAGATTTTGACACCCCAAAGAAGATGTATGATGCCCTAGTTGGATTATACACCATCAACAACATTGGTCAATCAATGAGTTCGAAGAATGAGCTTTGTGATGTTAAAATGTCAAGGAATGTTCTATAGCCTCACATTTCATGGGGATTTATCAATGTTGTGAAAATCGCGATCGGGATTAAATTGGCGTGGGGAACAAATTGGAAAAAATCGGAAAAATCGGGAAAAAATCGGAAAAAATCGGGAAAAAATCGTTTGGTACAAAAATACTCATTTTTTTTTTTCAAAATTTTTAATATCTAAACCATCTACAACATAAAATAAATACATTGACACATAAATATGATAAAAAAACTAATATATAAGATGTTTAATATCATTTCTAACACTAAAATCACACATAACATTGAATCATGTCCTGAATAGTAAGTCTTGACTCCTGAGTCCCAACTCAGCCTCAAAATATCAACAAAAAATATGATAATGTATCTCATCATGTCATAATGTCATATACAATAAAATGAAAGTATAATCCTTTTGATTTTCTCTGCCCCTCTTGCGAGAAAATGCCACAGCTTTCCCTTTCCCTCTAGATGTAGATGCTGGTGCCCGTGCTGGTGGAGATGGCAGTGGAGTCTGATGTGCTCTAGAAGTTGAAGAACTAGAAGTAGGAGCTATAGGAGGTAGACCACATCCTCTACTGGTGCCAGGGGAGCCGGGCAGGTGGTGTCACCTTGGAAACATTAAAAATCTTCCAATCCTGAAATCCTGAAAAACTGATAAGTCTGCTGGATTTTAAATGAAATCTAAAATATCTACTTTCTCCATATGAAATCCAATGAGGCTGGAACCACTCTCAAAGCATCCTGAGTCGTTTCATGGTAATGTTAAAAATTTAAGTAAAAGGATGAAAATGAAGATTAAGGAGAATGTCACTTTTACTTTAAGAATTTAACATTACCATGAATAGCATATCCATACTAGGGCCTAGACTTGATCATTAAGCAATTGAAAAACCAATTTTTTTTTTATAAAATTGTGCTGCCCCGACCCTCCACGATTTTAAAAAAAAAATCAGCAAAAAAAAAATTTAGGCGATTTTTTCGTTTATTTATCGTGATTTAATCGGCAAGGTGAAAAAATCGCGATTTTTTCATTAAATCGCGATTTTCACAACACTGGGATTTATCAATTAAGAGATCAATTTCAAACAATTAATGAGATCATTTTTTATAAATAACTTGTGATTACCACTATTAATGGTTTGTCTAATTCATGGTATTCATTTGCATCTAGTATCTGTGGCAAGAAGGAGATTCCAAGTTTTGAAGAAGTATGGATCTCATGTACTCAAGAAGAATCCATACTCGTATCAAAAGGAAAGATTCAAGGATCTAAAGGAGGTGATTCTCAAGCATTTACAACACGTTCGAAGAAGGTTGGAGGAAGAAAGAAGTTTTGTTTCCAAAGAAGAAATGTGGGTAAAAGACTTGCTCCTCAAGGAAAGAAAGATACATTGAAGATTCAATGCTATCGTTGTCACAAATATGGTCATTTTAAAAGCCAATGTCTTGAATGTTGATTTGGGGTAGCATCGGATGCGTTTTAGCCATGAAAATTGGTGGAGAGGCTAAAGCACATGAGATCTCCAAGACCCAGAAATGGTTTGGACAGATTGTACTCGGTTTGGGAGATATTAAGATAATTAACATTTTTAATGGAGTTCCTAAGTCTAAACTTAGGAAAAATAAAATATTAATGGGTATTAATATAAAACTGGGTTAGAAGGGTCCAAAAGTCATGGATCAATCCAAACCTTTTCTTAGCCGTTGATTAGAGATGTAATCTCGGCCGTTGAAGGATCAACAAGAAAAGTATAAGAGGAGGCTTGAGGGTTAGTTGGAGAACACACCAGAGTGATCAACCATTCATTTTGCTAGAGCGGGTTTGCTAAGCAAAGTTGAATTAGTGATCAGCAGCCAGGGGCAGTGAGTGCGAGGCAGAGACGATACTGGAAGACCAACACAGAAGCAGAGAGAGCGAGAGCAGCAGCCAGTCTAGGCTACACAGAGCCCAGTAGAGGCAGCGCAGAGCCCAAAGAGACCGCGTCATCCACGCAAAGGGTAGAGGGAGTGACGTAGAGGCTCCCAGAGGCTGCGCAGTGCATTAGAGGGCTGACGCAGAGGGTCCTGGGGCTGGCGCAGAGGCTAGAAAGGCCAGCGCTGAGCTTCAGTTGTGCTTGATAGGGTTTCGTGGGACAGGTTTTCTGAATACCTGTTTCCAAATATAGAGGTATTGCTGTCGTGTATTTTTCTCTGTCGGGTGACCTGATTAGGCACCCAGTTGTACTCATATAGACTGCATAATAATATAACCCTTAGAATTGTTGCACAAGTTTTCCCAAGTTAGGTTTTTCCGGGGACATTTGTCCAAAAATAATGGTGTCACTTGTGTGCTTGTTTTCTTTCAATTGATGATTTGTAGATGTTGTGACTGTATTGTGTTTATTTTGATATTTAACTGTATTAAATAACTTCTTTGATTTATACAAGTAGGAGAAATTAACCAACATAATACAGATTAAATTCCTAACGGGTTAGACTTAGGAATTTCAACATGGTATCAGAGCGTGGTTGCAGATCACAGAAAACTGAAGGCATCAGCCATGCTAAATATTTGCAGTAGATTCAGCTGTCTCGAGTGACAGAGCTGATCCTTGCAGAAGGTGACAGAGGAAGGAGTGACGTAGAGTGACTGCGTCATCAGTTTGGGCCAGAGAAAGGCTAGCGCAGAGGCTAAGGGAGGCAGAATCAAGCTCACATAGAGGCCAAGAGGGCTGACGCAGTTGGCTGAGGGAGCTGATTTGCTGGTGTCGAGATTGCGCAGAGCCAAGTGGCTCAATCCTTAAGTTTCTGGGGCATAGGTGGCTGTGGGTAGTTTGCAGAGCGAAGCTGGTGGGGTACTGTGGTCAGAACAGTACCTAACAGGGCAAGACCAAGGTTGAGGGAGTTGTTGCCGAGGCAGATTTCTAGCCAAGGAATTCGAATTAGTGTTGTAGTTGCACAGACGATCGGAGAGGGGCAACTTGACGTTGGTAGAAGGATTTCCAGGAGGGAAATCGGGACTCAGAGGGAGTCCAGAAGAGAACTTCCAGCCGGGAAGTAGAGAGACTCAGCAGGAGTTGAATTGAGAACTTCCAGATGGGAAGTAGAGAGATTCAATAGGAGTCGAACATAGGGCTTCCAGGAGGGAAATAGAGAGACTTAGAGGAGTCGACAGAAGAGCAGCGAGATGGCCGTAAATGGGCTGAGAGATCAGGATAGGCTGGGCGGAGCGTCCAACTTTGTGGTCTGGAAGGCTAAGATCTTGCAAATATCGCATCAAGACCTTCGCCTTGAGAGTAGTGGCAATCCTAGTTAACTAGCTGAGAATGAGAAGTACGAGGAGGCAATGGCCAGGGCTAAGTGCATCATCCTTGACGGGGTCAAGGATCATGTGGTCCAACATATTGTCGAGAAGAATACGACAAATGAGATGTGGGAGGCCCTGAAGAAATTGTACCAGCATACTTCCGTGCATAGGAAGATGTTACTTGAGAATCAACTGCGGTCATACCAGATGCAGAAGGGGGAGCAGATAGATCACTTCTTCGGTCGATTGAAGGAGATCCGGAACTAGCTAACTTCCATAGGAGCCACACCTGATGAGGAGATGTTGGTGAGGACCGCATTTAACGTAGTCTTCGAGGAGTGGGAGACATTTGTTCAGAGCATACTGGGCAGGGCGAGGCTGCCAGATTGGGAAGAACTGTGGGTGCCTCTTCGCCAAGAGGAGATCAGGCGGTTGAGCAAGGCGGGGGGTAGTGGGTAAGTGTTCAGGATTAAGAAGGAAGAGGAAGAGGATGCGGCTCTGGCATTTTGCGGGAAAGCAAGAGAAGAGGAAGAAGAAGGACCTTTCCAAGGTCAAGTGCTTCCATTGTGGGGGAACTGGGTCATTATGTGAACCAATGTCCTAGGAAGAATAGTAAGGGAGAGGCTTCAGACTCTAAGGCAGCGCCAGCGAAGGCAAAGAAGGAGGTCGAGGAGGATGACGATTGTGCCATGAGTGCTCATGTGCCACTTGAGAAGAAGTGGGGAAACATTGAGCTGTAGTCAAGAGGACTACAGGCGATGAGGGGCAGGATCCTTGAGGCACCCAACCTCTTGGATTATAGGAGGTCGAGGAGGATGATGGTTGTGCCATGAGTGCTCATGTGCCACTTGAGAAGAAGTGGGGAAACATCGAGCTATAGTCGGGAGGACTACAGGCGATGAGGGGCAGGATGCTTGAGGCACCTAAAGAGGACTAGCGGGACTGGCGGATGTCGGTAGAGACGGATGCGGATGAAGCGACAAAGAGTGCTAGAGTGCAGGAGTCCCCAGACAGCGCAAGGCTAGTAGGTTGCAACAGTGCGAGAGGCACTAGAGTGTTGCACCAGTGTAGGATGGTACAAAGAGGTGTGAAACGGTGCGAGATGTAGGGAGTTGTTGCAGTAGCATAGAGGTCAGTAGAGGGAGCACTTGTTAGCGGCAGAGGGAGCTACAACATCGGGAGTGTTTCTAGCCTGACAGGGATGTCAGAAGTTGGGTGGGTCAGTTACTTCTTAGTAACTGAGTTGCAGTGCAGTAGCGGTTAGCAGTAGCACGATGCAACATGATGAGAGGGGGTTGCAGTGTAGATGCAATGTTGGGAGGAAGGACCACCAGCAGCATGGATGCAGAAGGAGCTGCCGTACGGATGTAGCAGTGGCATTGGCAAGGTCATGGGCAGTAGTACAGGATGCAGTAGTGCAGAGGATGTTGGGCAGGGAGGCCTAGCATTAGCATAGGTACCGGTCTCGGATGATCAATGTGATACTCAATGAGGAGTATTACTAGAGCACAATCCTCGTTAAGAGGGAGTGTTGATTTGGGGTAGCATCAGATGTGCTCTAGGCATGAAAATTTGTGGAGAGGCAAAAGCACATGAGATCTCCAAGACCTAGAAATGGGTTGGATAGATTGTACCCGGTTTGGGAGATATTAAAATAATTAATATTTTTAATGGAGTTCCTAAGTCTAAACTTAGGAAAATAAAATATTAATGGGTATTAATATAAAACTGGGTTAGAAGGGTCCAAAAGTCATGGATCAAGCCAAACCTAATCTTAGTCATTGATTAGAGATGTAATCTCGGCCGTTGAAGGACCAACAGAAAAAGTATAAGAGGAGGCTTGAGGGTCAGTTGGAGAACACACCAGAGTGATCAGTTATTCATTTTGCTAGAGCGGGGTTGCTAAGCAAAGTTGAGTCAGTGATCAATAGTGAGGGGCAGTGAGTACGAGGTAGAGAGGTAGAGACGATACTGGGAGACCAGCACAGAAGTAGAGAGAGCGAGAGCAACAACCAATCCAAGCTATGTAGAGCCTAGTAGAGGTAGCGCAGAGCCCAGAGAGTCTGCGTCATCCACGCAGAGGGAGTGACGCAGAGGCTGTGTAGTGCCTCAAAGGGTCCTGGGGTTGATGTAGGTCAGCAGAAGGCTGACGCAAAGGCTAGAAGGGCCAGCGCCGAGCTTCAGTTGTGTCGGAGAGGGTTTTGTGGGACAGGTTTTCTGAATACCTGTTTCCGAATATAGAGGTATTGCTGCCGTGTATTTTTCTCTGTCGGGTGAGCCGGTTAGGCACCCAGATGTACTCAGATAGACTGCATAATAATATAACCCTTAGAATTGTTGCAACGGTTTTCCTAAGTTGGGTTTTTCCGGGGACATTTGTATAAAAGTAACAGTGTCACTTGTGTGCTTGTTTTCTTTCAGTTGATGATCTGTAGATGTTGTGACTGTATTGTGTTTATTTCGATATTTAACTATATTAAATAACTTGTTCGATTTAAACCAATGTTTTAAGACTCCGACTCCGACTCCGACTCGGTCGAGCAATGACTCCGACTCCGACTCCGAAACGGTAATGACTCGGCCGACTCGTTTTCAATGACTCGGTCGTTGTAAAAAATACATTAAATATTTAGTTTTTTGATAAAAAAACA
>APFE030442009.1:0-17695 GCA_000404065.3 Pinus taeda | reverse complement strand
GGTCCTTTGTTATGTGGTTTGGGGGTGCCTTTTCCTTGCTTTGGATTCGTAGATCCAAAGTCTCGCTTCTTCCATTTAAACTTATGCTCAATCTTGAGAGTGTACCGGTATGCATTGCTAAGCGAGGAAATGTCTAGGAACTCCATCTCGTCCTGGATGTACTTGTGTAGACAGTGGCGGTACTTGAGCACAAAATGTCACTCAATATCCTTGATACCCAACTTCGTGCGAAGGCTATGGAAAATATTTGTGAACTCTAGCACATCTTGGTCCCTTCCCTACCGTAATTTGGTCCACTTTATGTATTTATCTTCATAGCTACCGACAGGGTAATATTGTTCCTTGATGGTGTCTCAAAAAGAATCCCAAGTGGGTGCTGCTGAAAACAGTGAGGGTTCACTCTCGTCCTTTTGTTCACAGTATGTTTCCTGCTAGTCCTTGCTGTGTGGGGCGGCTTTGAGAAGTGCAAAAGTAATCTTTTCCAGATTGGAAAAGTCATGAACTAAAAAATATCCTTCCAACAAATTTAACCATTTATCTACAACGTCTGCATCTATCAAGCCTTCAAATATGGGAATATCGAAGTTAACTTGTACCTTAAAGGGAGTGGGACCTTCAGAGTGGCTGCTGGATGAAGATGCATCGTCAATGGGTAGTCGTCGAAGGATTTGGGCAAAGTTATCCATCATTGCATCCCTATGTCACGTGAGGGCTTCCTCGAGCAACATTTTGAAAGGATCTCTTGCCCCCTCGTCTTTCTTTCCTTCTGCCATTTGAGGTCTTCGGGTTTTGCGAGGCTGATCTTGCAACAGTTCAATGAGATCGAGACCTAACTCCTTATACCTTGACCTCATTTGGGACATGCAAAGAAAAACAGAGAAAGAGCAGACACTCTGATACCACTAATCCGAACTTAGAAGTCCTTGACTTGGTTGGATTTTATAGAAGTTAATAAGAGTTATTTTCCTATTGTAATCTAAGATCACTTGTACTTGTTATTATGGTGATTTGATGGACGCTCTGTCATGGTTATTAATCTGGTTATATGCTGGTTATAAGAATATATTTGTAATGTTCTCCAGCTATGACTTGTTCAATATTTGATAAGTATTTTATGATTAATGAATGCATGGGTTAACTAGTGTTATTGTAGCTATTATGAGAGGGCATTAGGCCTTCTTGGTGATTCTCAGATAAGTTTCAAACTCCTATGATTAGATATTCATTCATGACTTGTAGTTTACATGTCCAACATATGTTTGAAAAAATAAATCTCATGGTTAGGTCTGGTTATTTCAATCCCTTGTTCAAGTTTTATATGAATAACATTGTCATTATGCCATTTATCACTCTTAGAAGTTATAGGCAGGTCTTGGGAGTGGCCTAGAGGTTGACCTGGAAAAGTAGCTCAGATCCTGGGACTACAACCTCTGTAGTGGCACTTTTGGGCTACAACCGCAGGGAAAGAGGCTTGTGTGTGTGGTTGGAGGGATATAACGACACCCTTGCCTTTTCATGCATGCAGTTATGGGCCTAGGTTAGTGAAAAAAATATCCAACTCAGGTTTTGGTCACCAAGGGTGGTTCGTTGACCCCTGAGTGTCTTGTCAGACTTGAGGGATGTATATAGGTTTTCACTTGTTGGATTCACTTTCGTAAGTGAAGCTAGGAGGTTGGGTCATGTCATAGTAAGTATTTCTCTCATGTTTACCCTGACATGCTAGTGAATTTGGGGAAATATGGGAGGGGGTGGTTACAAATCCCTTAGGTTTAATATTAATCCCTTGGGGTTTTAGTATTAATCCCTTTTGTCTATTATTATCCTAGTTTTATAATATCAATCCCTTGGGTATATCATCAACCATGGTCCAATGTCGCATTGTGAGAAATATTATCGCAATATTAAAATCAATCACGGTCGACCATGGTGAATAAAAAAGGTCACATTGTGACAAAGATTGTCTCATGGTTCAATGTCACATTTTGACAACCATGGTCATGCATGGTCAACAATGGTCCAACATCGCATTGCGACAAAGATTGTGTCAATATGAAAATCAACCATGGTAAATCATTGGTCAACCATGATTATTTTATGGTTTATAATATTTATCTTAGGGTTTATATACCTTGGGTTTATAATATTAATCCCTTGGGTTGAATATTATTCCTTTGGGTTTACAATCCCTTGGGTCTTTTGTATTAATCCCTTGGGTTTATAATATCGATCCCTTGGGTTTATTAATATAAGGGTTCATATTCCTAGGGTATAATATTATTCGTATGGTTTATAATATTAATCATTGGGTTTAATATAAATCCCTTGGGTTTATAATCATGGTCAACCATGGTCCAATGTCACATTCTGACAAAGAGTGTATGAATATGAAAATCAACCATGGTTCAATATCAACATCAACCATGGTCAACTATGCTCCAATGTGGTCTATTAACATTAGAAAATTAATGCCCCAGTGTTTATAATATTAATCTCTTGGGTTTTTAATCCCTAGGGTTTATAATATTAGTCCCTTGGGTTTACTAACCCGTTAGGTTCATGATTACATTAGGATTCAATGTTGAGACATTTGAATGGTGAAGAAATCTATCCAAAGTCACAATATGGAAAACATTGTCACAATGTGACAAGCAATGAAAGAAAATGTGGTTGACTATTTTAGGGTTTATAATATTTATACATTAACACATGTTAAATATGGTTGATTTTTGTTGACATGGTCAACTATAGTCAACATGGGCATCATAGTCAACAATAGTCAACATGACTACCATGGTGAATCATTGTGACAAACATTATCTCAAGATAATAATCAAACTCATGCTCATTGTTGCAATGTTACATTACATTACAATTTATTAAATTTCCCCTCTCAACATTTCAAAATTAGTGTTTAAAATCAGAGCTTCCAGTATTAGGGTTGAATATTAGGGCTTATAATGTTGGTCTAAATATTAAGGTTTGTAATATTGGGTTTATTATTATGGTTTTAATATTGGGTTCAATGTTAGGGTTTATAATATTGGTTTTATATTGTTAGGGTTTATAATATATGGTATAACATTATGGTTTGATGTTGTGATGTTTGAATGATGCATAAATGTATGCAACGTTGCATTGTGACAAACATTGTTGTAATATGACAAGCAATATGACAATCATTGTGGGAACATTACATTACATAGCATATATTTCAACATCACATTATGTCACTCTAATAGGGTTTTGTATTGTGATGTTTGCATGGTACAAAAAACAATCCAATGTCGCGTTGTAACAAACATTGTTGCAAGATAAGAATTAATCTAATACTCATTGTCACAATGTTACATTACATTGCAATTTATTCAATGTTGCCTCATAGCATTACAAAATTAGGGTTTATCAATCCCTTGGGTTTATTAATTCCTTGGGTTTATAATATTAATCACTTGGGTTTAAAATGCCTATGGTTTATAATATTAATCCCTTGGGTTTTTAATCCATAGGGTTTATAATATTGATGCCTTGGTTTTATAATAGCATTAGGGTTTAATGTTGTGATGTTTGAATGGTGCATAAATCTATCCAATGTTGCATTGTGACAAACATTGTCACAATGTGACAAAGAATATGACAATGATTTTTGGAACCTTACATTGCATTGCATATATTTCAATGTCACCTTGCCACACTATAATAGGGATTTGTATTGTGACGTTTGCATGGTACAAAAATAAATCCAATGTCGCATTATGACAAACATTATTGCAAGATGACAGTTAATGTGATACTCACTGTCAAAATGTTACATTTCATTGCAATTTATTCAATGTCACCTCTCAGCATTGCAAAATTAGAGTTTATTAATCCCTTAAATTTGAAATTCCTAGGGTTTATAATATCAATCCCTAGGGTTTATGATATTAATCGCTTGCGTTTACTAATTCCTTGGGTTTATAATAATGTTAGGGTTTAATGTTGTTACAATGTTACATTACATCACAATTTATTTAAGGTTGCCTCTCAACATTACAAAATTAGTGTTTATAAATCCCTTGGGTTTATAATATTAATCCCTTGGGTTTATTATTTCCTTAGGTTTATAATATTAATCCCTTAGGTTTATAATCCCTAGGGTTTAGGATATTAATCCCTTATGTTTAAAATAACATTAGGTTTTAATGTTGTGACATTTGAGTGGTGAAGAAATCTATCCAATATCGCATTATGACAAACATTAACACAATTTGACAAACATTATGGAAATCACTATTGGAAACTTACATTACATTGCAAGTTTTCAATGTCACATTGGGACACTGCAAAAGGGCTTCATATTGTGACATTTGCATTGTACAAAAATCAATCCAACATTGTGATAAACATTGCTTCATGATAAAAATCAATCTAATACTCATTGTCGCAATGTTACATTACATTGAAATTGATTCAATGTTTCCTCTCAACATTACAAAATTAGGGTTTATTAATTCCTTGGGTTTATAATATTAATCCCTTCAGTTTATAAAATTAATCCCTTGCATTTATAACATCAGGGTTTAATGTGGTTACATTTTAATGGTGAATAAATCTATCTAATGCCGCATTACGAAAAACATTGTCGCAATTTGACAAGCAATATAACAATCATTGTTGGAAACTTACATTAAATTGGAATTTTGAACATCACACTATGACACTACAAAACGGTTTCATATTGTGACGTTTGCATGGTACAAAAATAAATCCAATGTTGCCTCTCAACATTACAAAATTAGGGTTTATTAATCCATTAGGTTTATAATATTAATCCCTTGGATTTATAATCCCTAGGGTTTATAATACTAATCCATTGGGTTTATTATTATTATTAAGTAATTACAATTAATAATCATAATAATAGTATTAATTAATAAAATAATAGTATAATATTAATAATAATAAACCCAAGGGATTAATAAAATGAAGGATGTATTATAAAACCCTATGACTAAACTTAGAGATTAATAATAATAATAATAATAATAATATAACATTATTATTATTATTATTATTTTATATTATTATTATTATTTATTATTGATAATATAAATACTAAATCTATATCATTAACGTTTATCGGCATATTTCAACCACATTGACTAATGTGGTTGTGCATGTGATTTATATACACATATCAAGGTATATCAACCACATTTATTAATGTAGGTGTTCTAGTATTACTTTATACTTGTATTTTCATGTATTGTACAGTGGACATTTTTTCAGAGAGAAAAAAAGCATCATTTTTTTTATATTGAGACAATATAAAACTTCGAAAATATACAAAAAAAGTCCCGATTATCAACCATAGGCAGAGGTGCAGATACATCTGCAAAAGTCCTTTAGAGTCATTACAACATCTAGAAAACAAAAAAAATTCACATAGTACTGTAAAATGGAAATCAAAAAACATATAAGAGGCGTTGCGGGGGCAACAGCAGAGGTAGGACCAAAAAACCCAACAGAAAAATACATGAGATCTCCTGTATAAGGCAAGAGATCTCAAACATCTATGCTTCCATAGACCGTGTTCCAGATGGCGAAGATGTTTTGCAGGATGGACTTAAGAGGATCCCTTGAGTCATTGAAAATTTTTGAATTCCACCATTTCCAAGCGCACCATAGAAAAATTAATATGAGAAAACACCGTGGAACTCTCTGCCTACTCCACCATACGAATGCTGCATGGGAAGAAATAAAATCAACGTGAGGGAAACCGTAAAGAAAAGCCAGACATTACTAGATTTGTCGAGTAGAGGTGCATTGGAAGAACATGTGGAAATTTGGCGCCTCGACAGATTCACACATCGAACACCTGCTAGGACCATGCCAACTTCTTTTTCTTAAATTGTCCCAAGTGAGGTTCTTGTTGTAGAACACTAGCCACGCAAAGTAGATAATTTTCAGGGGGCATCCCGCCTTCCAGTAGACCACAGGAAACTTTTCACGAGTAGGAGAGCCCTTCGAAAGGATCATGCCAGAGTATATGTCTCAAATCTGCGCCGACAACTGTGCATTTGGCACGAACCATGTAAGGTGATCCGCCAGCCCGAAACGTCGAAGCCCACAACATCCAATAATATCTGCGATAGATTTCCAAGCCACGCCCAAATCATCTGGCAAGCAAAGGTCATTTGCGTCCTTCCAAACAGGGGTAGAGCCATGCCAAGTAGATATGAGCTTATCCCAAGAAAAGACACCACTCCTATGTAAAAAAGATAATAGATTCCCAGGGATGATAATGTCACTATGACCACACAAAATGGGATCGATGCCAATTAAATCATGTTTCCAGAGTATATCCTCCATTTCAGGTTCTTTAAAAAGTACTGCTCTATCTTCCGAAGACTGAGCCAAATAGCAGAACCCTACTTTGTCCCAATCAACCCCGATCTGTACCAGTATTCCAGATGTTTCCCTTTCAAATAGTTCATATTAACAATGTTACTCCAAGGACCTTCGCCATAGTTACCTCTCCATAAAGTTTGACATAGGAGCGCTCGACCAAATATCCTTAAATCCATAAGTCCCCAACCTCCATGACACTTGGGTAATGAGATACTATCCATTTTGGCAAGATGAAATCTCTGTAGATCTGACTTTCCACCCCAGATAAAATTAGCCGAAACCTTGTTCATCTTGTGTATGATGCTTGCAGGACGGTAGAACAAGTGAGCCCAATAGACGGCCATCTGAGACAAAACCGCTTGTGTTAGTATAATTCTGCCAGCCAAAGAAAGACTCCTGTATTCCCAAGCCGGAATCTTTTTATAGTATCTTTGAATTAACCAATGCCAATCATTTTTAGAATAACCTTTAGCTTTTAGTTGGAAACCCAAATATTGAAGGCCATCCTTGAGCGATATAGTTTCTATCCCAAACAAAGTTGCAATCCATAACACCAAATCCATGTTGGAATCATTGTGTAAAAGGGTGGATTTTGACTTATTAATAATAAGTCCTGTGGCTCTTTGGAATCTTTCAAGGATGTCATATAAACAGATCCACGAATCCCTGCAGAGCATTGCACATAGAAGCACATCGTCCACAAAAAGGTTGTGAGATTTGAAATTGTTCCTACAAATCTTGACAAGCCTACATCTGTTTTCTGAAACCGCCTTATTAATATGAATGCTGAGGGAGTTCAGGCCAGAATAAAAAGAAGAGGTGAGAGGGGGCATCCTTGTCGAAGGCCTCTTTCAGCAAGGAAGAATGGGGAAGGAATTCCATTGATAATAACCACATAATTAACATTTTCTACGCATTCCATGATCCATTGGATGGCATTTGGCCCCAAACCAATCTCCGCCAACAAACATCTGATAAAACCGCAGTCTAAACAATCGTAAGCCTTTTGTAGATCGATTTTCAATATGGCCGCGTCCATGTTTTTTGTAATCATAGAGAACAAGCATTCCTGAGTATTTTCCACAGTATCCAGAATGTTCTGCCCTTTTAGAAAAGCATGTTGGTCCTTGGAGAGGAAGGAATCCAAAGTTCCTTTAATTCTCTCCGCAATAATTTTTGAGATGATTTTAAAAGATATGTTGCATAATGATATCGGTCTAAAATCATGAAAAGAGACAGCGTCCACATTTTTAGGAATTAAAGCAATCAGAGTGGATGTCGTGATGTGGTGGATGCTCCCAGTCATTCTAGAAGCCTCAACCATCCTTAGAAGATCATGTTTAATGATATCACAAAAATGGGTATAAAATTCAATAGCCCAGTCGTTCGGACCTGGACATTTGTCCTTTTTAAAGGCCTTCAGGATTCCATACAGTTCTTTCTTTTTAACTGGCTGTAATAGGGACTTGTTCTTTTCATCATCGAACATTTGAGGGACCAATTCGATACCCCAAAGGGTGTCTTGGAAAGCACTACCCTTCCCTCTACAATATTGATTCTTAAAATGTCAGACAGCTTCGCTAGAAATGTCTTGTTGAGAAACATAAAAACCCCCATTTCCATCACTGATCTTCCAGATGGTGTTTTTCTCGTGTCTGGCATTAGCAAATTTATGAAAGAATTTCGTATTACGGTCCCCTTCTTTGAGCCATAAATCTCTGCTTTTAAGTATCCAAGTAGATTCTCCCTGCTTCAACAAAGAGTGTTTTCTCCTTTTGAGCTCCCTTATTCGGCATTTTGTGTCGAAGGGACAGTAGTTGGAATCCATGGATTTAATAATCTTGTCCAACTCCCGTTGAGTATCCTAAAGTGCCTGTCTGTCCTTCCTCCTTTTGTCCTTTTGCCATTTTTTAACTAGCTTACTCACAGCCGCCATCTTGTCTCTAAAAGTCAAAAACAGGGGAAGTGTTGCATGAGCAGATAAATTCATCCAGGCTTTGGAAATGATATTATTAAAGTCAGGATCATCTAAATATGTTCTATTGAATTTAAAAGGATACCCCTTCCTATATCCCTTTCCCGCCAGTTTAGAAAAATTGGACGATGATCAGAAACAAAAGCATTCCCAATCGAGGAAAAGGGCATACCCAGTTTATCTAAAATGCCAACATGCACAATAAACCGATCAATTCTTTTGGCAATATATGCCTTCTCTACTCTTCCATTATCCCATGTTGGCTTCATATCCGATGGGACGATGTCTACAAAATTTTTGTTCATAAGTTCAAACTTTGTGCGGTCAGCAAGTGGATCCATTTTCCTGCAACATCCCCAACATTCATCAGGGCTTAAAGTAAAATTTAAATCACCTGCGATCATCAGAGACTCAATATCAAAAAGATCTGAGGCAAAAAACATCTCCCAGAAAGGAATTATGTTCTTGTATGGCACATAGGTGTATAAAATGTTAATGGGGAAGCCCTTTCCCCTTATGTAGGCAGAGATCAGAATACCGACAAAACACTTGTAGGCTTTGGCACAAATCCACTGAGGATCCCAAAGAGCGGCAAGCCCCCCGAACAATCCATTAGCTTCGGAAGCTAACAAATGCCATGATGGAAACATTTTTCTAAAATATGAAATGGATGCATGCCTACAATGCATAGTTTCCTGAATAAGAATTAATTTCGGACGAGCTGAGTAGAAGATGTCTTTTAGCGCTAAAAATTTAAGGTCAGCATCGAGACCTCTTATATTCATAGAAACAATGACTATCATTTTGAGGATTCACCAACCGCATTTGCTCTAAGAGGTTGTGATGTCATCATATCATAAATGGGAACGTCAACCAAAGATAGGTTCCTCACCCCGCTGTCTGTAATAATAGACCTCCCCCTAAAATGTCGGCTCCCCCTCCGGGACTTCTTCCTCACCGTAATGTTCTTAGCAGACTCTAGACTTATGAAAGGGGAGACACGATCCGATGGCTTATGGATAGTAAGAGCCTCCAATTCAAGAGATTTTCGACTAAGGAGAAAGTCTAAATCACTGTCATATATATTTACTGGGGACGATACAGGGGAGTTAACAGGTGTGGCAGCCACAAGCGGTTCTTTGCCTTTCACAGAGGACAAGGGGTTGAAATTGGGAGTCGGGGAGGAGGACGAAATGGGAATGGGGTGAGACTCCAAAGATAGGTGCTTGAGATGAAGGGGAGGAGGGGAAGGAACATCGGAGTCATCTCTCGGTTCCGGAACAGGCTCACAATGAAAAACAAGGGGGCTCTTCATCATAGGTCGATCACACATTAATCGACCACCAGGACAAAAATCGGGAGTCGGTGAGATGACATGAGCAAAAACCCATGGAGAAGCGGAAGATTTAAAAGTGGGATTGGAAGGCAACTGTTCATCCAATAGATCAGTCACAGATAAGCTGTCCGTTGAAAGATTTGTTCGCGTCCTTCGATGAAAAAATCTGTGTTTGGGAGCATATTGCCGAGGAGAATTTTTAATGGGATGACCTGTTTTATGGCAAGCGACACAATGGAAAGGAATGCCCCAAAAGTCCAATCTTTGATTGATCTTCAAACCTCTCCAAGCAATCTCAATGTGATTAGGGTAACCACCCCTATAGGCCTTTTCAATGAGAATCCACGTGATTCTTTTATCTTTCTCACCAATGCACCAAGGATCAACGTAAACAAAATGGCCAATAGAGTTACTGATCTCTTCAAGAATCTCCTTAGACCACATTTCTAGTGGGAGATTTGGGAGTTTGACCCAAGTCATGTTATTAGCAGGAGTATTTTTCAATGGATCATACCCGATATACCATCTATAAAGAGCGAGAAAACTCCTCTTGAAAACCCAAGGACCCTTGAGGATAGCATCAGCATCAGCGACATTTAAAAATGGAAAAATACCATTCCTTCATGAGATAAGAAATAATGGGTGTATAACCTATCACTGGTTTCCAATGGACCACAATCCATTTCCTCATCTTGACATCATTCATCTCCGGGAAGTGCCACCTACCAACCAAGGCGAGGTTCTGTAAACTTTCAATTCTTTCTGAGAGATGAATGCTATCTAATATAATAGCAGAAGGAGGGGCATAGGTTTTGACCGAATTCTGGGATTTATTATAGAGGTGTGAATGCACGATGGAGCCCATTCCCTCCTGAACAGTTCTCCCCCGGGCAGACCTCTCCTCCTTCTCCCTATTAGCACCAAGCAGAGATGGTTTAACGACCACTTCATTCAGGGTTGCCTGCCACCCCCCAGGATTCGTGTCGTTTTCCCAAGCCCTCTCAACCATCAGCGTGGACTGAATCAACGCCTCCGTGGCAGACACATCAGCCCCACCTTCCATGCGCCTCCAACGAGGACTTCAACTTGGAATAACGGACGAGACACTTACCAATATTGGATTTCCAAATCCAAAAGAGTACTAGATATTAAACGCAGTCAGATGACCACTCGAGAGAATAAGCCTGGATAATTAAATGCCGAGAGGGGAGAAATAATGAAGCTGGCATCAAAACAGACCAAAGGACATACGGCTCGAAAGATGGAGAAGATGCCAAGTTGTCACTAGAATGATCCTCCAGAAAACGAGGCAGAAACGAGCCCTTTAGGACTACGACGGGATCAGAAAGCATTAACTGGTAATGACGTCAACCCATCGGTAAAAAGCCCAAAAAAGGATGATCCTATAAGTTCATAACACCTTCAGTACAAGATAGGACGGAAAAGGACATCGATCCCAATCCCAAAGAAAATATTGAAAAATTTGATCAGAAAAAGTATTTGAGAGCGTCGGACCCGGAAAAAAATTCCAAGCCGGACAAAGATCCCAGAGAGAAAGAAAGGTCAGAGAACTCCGAGCATGGAGCTCGCTAGGGAAAACCAGAGCCGAGACATAACAGAGAAAGAAACTTGGAGGATGGGGGATCTTGACAAACAATACAGCAGCAATAAACCTCGACGATACACCACCAGTCGCCGACTCTAAACCTAATGTCTGTGCATGGCTTGTAAATGAAAAAATACCTCTTTAGTTTTTGAAAGGCTGCCGAAAGCATATTGGTAAACCCAGGAGAAAAAAAGGCAGTAGAGCATGCTCAAGAATGACAATTCCACTCCATAAAGGAAGGGAAATTTCGTGCAGACCGTGTGCCAATCATAAAACCGTACCATGGAATAATCCCCCCAGTGCTAAAAATAGAAGCTATCATCCAAAACCATATCATAGAAAAATCTAAACTAGAGACAAAGCCACAGATCAAAACAACGCCATGACTCAATCTTTAAAGACAATTGATATCTATGTACCGAATAATAAACGCAGAGATGTAAAGAAGAAAGGAAAAAACTGACCTCATAGCCGAACGCGTGCTGAGGGGAAAAGCGAGAGCGCAACCAGCAACGTCGTGTAGGAACACCAGGAGAATATGAAGCCAGAGAAAAAACGAACGCTTCCACGACGATGGTGACCGGAGGACCACAAAGTAGATGAATGGATAATATTGGCACCGAAGACGTAGACAGAAAAACTTCAATGTTGAAACTGGCTAGAGAAGGTTTGTCCAGCCAGGAAAAACGAAAAACAGTGTCGAGAGGCAGATTATATGGTGATTATGCAAGCTCCGAAGACCGAAGTGGAAGGGACAGGTGCCAAGGAAAAAATTGCATGACGATAGGAAATGAAGACAGCTAGGGACTGGACAGGAAGGATCATGAAGCCATGCAAAAGACGCGCCTTGTTGTGGTTGGTCGGAATATCGGATGTAGCTCGCAAGTCATTGGTAGCTCGGCTCGCTTCCTCGCACGAGCACGCACTCCCAAAAGATCAAATGATACAATATCTATACAGTGACCAAAATTGTACAGTGGACATTTATGCATTCCTAGATATTATAAATATTTATCTGGTGAAATTAAATAATATATTTCTATGTTATAAAAAAATTAAAGTATTTGTGTTAATTATTTTTATTTAACATATCATTTTCATTTATTGTAATTATTTTTTGTTAAATTTATTTAAACTTTGAAAGTACACTAAAATAATATGACTAATTTCATTTCTCCAAGCTAAAAAAGAAAAAAAGAATATTATATTTTTTTTATGCACTCATTCTTTCCAAAAACTTAGATAACTTTATTTTTTTGCCATAAAATTGCATACTTTTATGGCACACTTTTGTATTAGCAAACAATTATTCCGTGACAAAAATATTGTGCATATCTATATATTTGTAAAAATTCGCTTTATAAAGAAAAATTAAACTTATATTCCATTGAATCATATTACTTTGTGATGAAACTATTGCAAAAATATTTTATTGAAACATTATTGAAGAGATATTTATACATTTCAATTGTAGAGGTAACATGTAAGGGACAAAATTATCATTTTTTTTTTTTAATTTAAATATTTTTAAGCGTTGCTTCACTATTTATATACATTGTTTGAATGAGTAAAAATAACATTTAAATTTTAACATTACACTTATAAGATTATATGATTTCATGTGCGTTTAATATAGTTGGTCATCTTTTTCTTTTATATTTCCATGAATCATATGTTTCTTTATGTATTTCTGATTGTGCTTGCGTTTGGTAGATCCAAAGTTAAGATATATTATTTATTTTATAAAGGTTCTCATTTTTAAATTAAAATTATTACTTATTATTTTATGGTTATCTAGAGTGGTCATATATATTATTACAATGTCTATATATGTGGCATTTTTTTCTTCCTAATATATTAGATAATTACAAACTTCAAATAAAATATGAGTGTAATTAAATAGTTTGGGTATTATTAAAAATGCACAAAATCTAATATAATATAGTTTTGCATAGTTAAAATTGGAAAACTTTTTTGTTTTTTGTTTTTGTTTTGTTTTGTTTGTTTGTTTGTTTGTTTTTTTTTTTTTTTTTTTTTTTTTTCATGGAAAAAGTCGTAATTTCTATTAATATATAAGAAATTACATTTTGTAGATGCCAAGGCATATTCATAAGGAGGCAAGATTGCCTGTCAAGATACAAGACACCGTCCAGAAATAACTTAACTGCTAATCACTATTGCTCCTCGCATGGAGCCAGTCATCAACCAAGTTGTATCAAAACTTTCCTCAACATGGAGGAGGAATAAAACCAAAATTGTATTGTCTCTATGCAGAGAGAGGTGTACTATGTGCCAAGTCCAAAAACTGTAATATTTACAACCGCAGAAATAGATATAGGAAATAAAAGCATGTTATCTACAATGTTAACAGTAAAAGTTGGGCTTATTGCCCAATCTGTCCATGATCAACAAAAGGTCTGTGGTAGTATTGATGGCGGTACCATTAATTTCCTCTTGGACCAACCAGTCATCATCCTGTAGATACGTTGTCTCTTTTGATAGTTGATCAGCCTCCGAATTCTGTTCCCTGTAAATATGTCGACAGACAAATGAGTCAAAAGAGGATATCAATCTTTGAGCTTCTCCAAATATGTGCCTCAATGTATATGCATTACAATGCGATGTATTGTTGAGCCAGTCACACACAATTTTTGAATCTCCAAATAATTGAAGATGTCTGCAATGATGTTCTAAGGCGAAGTGTATGAGGTGTTTTGTTGTACAAATCTCAACAATGTTGTTGGTACCCCTGCCCAGGTTGATGTGGATTTTGCATTTGTGAGAGGAAATCAGGTGAAGTATGGCTCCTCCTCCACATCCTGCCTCCTGAGCAGAACCATAAAAAAATGCACAAGGTTTAGTATAGTCTATGCTTTCAGGAATGATGGTGCGAGGAGGGGCAGAATTGTCATCCTCAGGTAGAAGGTCATAATCAGCGATAGTATGGTGAAGTATAGAAGGCCAGTGGGGGTCTTTGAGATTGAAAATGGAGTGATTTCTAGCGATCCAAATAGCCCAGCAGGATATAAGAGACAGGTTCCTGGCTTTGCCCCTGTGGTCATGGCACCAAGCTTTCCATGCTTCTTGAATGTTGTTGCCTTGCCAGGAACTGAGGGACGTATAGTGGGTAGAGATACTATTCCAAAATTCTCTGGAGGAAGGGAAACTAAGGAAGAGGTGCTCTGTGTTCTCTTCATCTAATCGACAAAGATGGCACCGAAAAGGTCCATGAAAGGATATTTTCATCAGATTGGCACCAGTAGGGATCTTGTCGAACAAAATGTTCCAAAGTAAAAGGCGGGTGCGAGGGGCAGCCTTGAGCTTCCAAAAGGATCTCCATTTCGGGTCAATGAATTGTGGTTTATGTGGATCCATGAGTCTGATGTATCCTTCTTTGGGGGAGTACAAGCAGTTCTTTGTGAATGCCCAGATAACCTCATCCAGTTCCTCAGTCAGTCGTATATGTGCTTGAGCGAGGGCTTCAATGTAGTGTTGTCATTAAAGTCTCTAGGGCTCAGGGATATCCAAGTCGAGAGCCGATTTCCATGCCTGTTGCAGAAATGTGGAGTTGATCTAGTCTCCGATATGCTTTATGTAAATGATACCTCTATTGTTCAAGTACCTTACTAGGTCAGCTGACAATCTGTGAGCATTTCCACATCCCACCCATGGATCAATGCCTATACGAACTGCATTCCCTTCATTAATTCTCTAAGTGATACCCTGTCGCAATAGGGGTAATGCATTCATCATTGGCTTCCAAATGTTGGAGATGTTGCTGTTCGAATGTTGTGTATGTCTGAACCAATCTATCAAGTTCATGGGCCATATATATTTTGCTTGAGCAACCCGGGTCCAGAGACTGTTGGAGGTGATGAGTTGCCAGCCTAATTTAGTTGCTAGTGCTTTGGAGAACAGATCGAGCCTTTTTATGCCCCATAAAATTGGAAAACTTTAATAGCACCTATATGTCAAATTTCAAATGGTTAGAACTCTTACTTGAGACCCTAGTGTCTCACATTTAGATTAAAAACAAAATGCCAAAAAGTATTGAAATGTTGACCAATTTAAAAGGGTAAAGGCACTATACATATTAATTTCTATTCTATTTGAAATCAATGCATTGATTTCAATGTAGATGTTAATTTCTTATTTGATATAATAAGATGGATGATCTACATTAATTTCAAAGTAAATAGATTAATAGTGTGCATTGATTTCAGTGTATGCGATAAGTTATGCTTTGATGTAACTAGATGGATGATGTATGTTAATTTCAAAGTAAATAGATCAATAGTGTACATTGCTTTCACCATGGATGTTAATTTTTTATTAAACATGCCTACATCCATCTTAACAAAAACCACCTTAATCTAGATTAGTCTTGAGAGATCCACATATGAATAACAATAGAGGAAGATGAAGTAAGGGTTTTTACAAAAGCTAAAATAAGTTGGATTTAGAAAACCATCAAACTCTCAAATCAGATAAAAAAAAGATACAAAAAATTATTGAATTTTTTGTTAAATTAAAGGGGTAAAGGCATATGTAAGGTCCTAACTAGAGTTTAGATCACTTGACATTATTATTTTTGGATTTTATTGAAATAAATGCATAGATTTTAGTGTATATGTTAATTGATAGCCTTATTGGATTGATTGCGCTAAATGTATTGATTTCGGTGTATATGTAGATTTCTAATCCTATTTTATTGAGTGCATTGAGTTCAATATAAATGTTAATTTCTATTTTGATGTAATTAGATGGATGATCTGCATTTATTTCAAAGTAAATAGATTAAATAGTGCACATTGATTTCAACATATGTTGATTTCTAATCCTATTTGATTAATTGCACTAGCTACACTGATTTCAGTGTATATGTTAATTTCTAATCTAATGTAACTAGATGGAAGATTTGTATTAATTCAAAGTAAATAGACTAAGGGTGTGCATTGAATTCAGGGTAGATGTTGATTTCTAATCCTATTTGAATTTTTACACTACATGCATTTTTAGTGAATATGTTCATTTCTGATATCATGATGTAACTAAATGGATGATCTACATTAATTTCAATGTAAATAGAATAATAGTGTGTATTGATTTTAGTGTAGATGTTGATTATTATTATTATTATTACCATAAGAAATCGGTTACTAGTTGGAGTAATATAGGCGAGACTCAAGATCAAAACCTAGTGGTTGCCACTATAGCACCAAGAGTATATCCAACAACCTATAAGCCAAAGATACTAGGAATTTATGAATTATATTTTTTAGGTTTTTGTGGTTGGATGTTGATTAATGGAGGAAGATTTACAGATTTGAGAATTTCAGATAACGTGTTAGACCCACTAGTGGGTCCATCTTCAAGACATAATTATTGATCAGTGAAGGAAGTTCCACACATTCGAGAATTCCAGTCGACATGTCAAAACTAGAAGTCAGCTCCATCTTCAAGACAATAAATTTATGACTTAGCAAGAGTCGAGATTCACGAGGATTGGGAAGCCTACTCCTTGAGTCTTATCATGATGAGCCAAAGATGTCCCCAAAGGGGATTTGAAACTAGGTGGAAGGGATAATATCCCATTATTCCAACCACTTGGTGATTTGTAATCCTATCTTGCAAAGCTTCATGTGGGATTGTCCATATCTCCTTTGAAGGTCTTTAAAACTTAGAGGTGTGGAGTAACATCCACACTTCCTAAAAATTTGGTGGAACCCATTGTAATCTTTTTTCTTCCTTTAATTTTCCATATTGTCTTTCCATACCTTCTCTCTATTATTTTTGTTTGTCATGCAACTTATCTCAATTCATGGTTAGTCTTTAACTCATTTATGCAAGAAAACAAGAAATTTTCATAGAAACCAAAATGATAAAGGAATGGATAGAGCACATAAAATTTCAATGTATTGGTTGGAGGAATATGGTTTGACATGCTTGAATTTTAGTGATGTGTGGATTTCTCAAGACAATATATTCTCTGGTTACATTCTCCTTCACGTTTTGCATCTTTTATAATTGTTACATTATCACTTTACATTTTTTATTGAGACAAGAGACCTATTGTACAATCCAGTATGAGGGTGATGTATAATTCCATTTATGCTCAACTGGGAGTTGACATCTGTCCCTTAAAAAATAATACTTTTAAGGAAAAAACATTATCGACTATAATAAAAACATAGATAATTATACTTATTTGGTTAGTTTTAATCAAAAGCATAATAAAACATTTAATAATCACATTCTCATTGTGCTCATTTGGTTGGTCCATATTTCATTTTCACTCTTCGAATAATAAAAAAATATATTTTGAGATCTATGTTAAATAATAAATTTTATATAACTTTACATAGAGATAAAAACACTAAAATTAAAA
>APFE030441989.1:0-55097 GCA_000404065.3 Pinus taeda | reverse complement strand
TTCAAAATTATGTTTTTTTATAAAAAAACTAAATATTTAATGTATTTTTTACAACGACCGAGTCATTGAAAACGAGTCGGCCGAGTCATTACCGTTTCGGAGTCCGAGTCGGAGTCGGAGTCGGAGTTTTAAAACATTGGACCAAAGTCACTTGGAGAATTCGATTTTCCAGAGTAGAAGTAGTTAGTTGCAGGAAGGTTTGAGCTTCAAGAGGAAGAAAAGACAATGAGGGGCAGGGACAGTGAGGTTGGAGGAAGTTTTCCAAATCCAACGAATGCATTTGTAGAGAGGCCGAGATTTCTCTAGGAGGTTGTGCAGAGGAAGCACAAAACCTCAAGAAGGCAGTTCAATTTTCTAGGAAGGAAGATGTTTTTAGTTCTAGAGGCTGGGTAGAGGTTCCAGAGTGCCAGGGAGACGTTTCCCCTGTCGGCGGTAGGTGGGACGACGAGACTAGCAGTGAGTTTGGGCAACAGTTGCAGCAAGTAGCATGAGGTCGACGCAGAGCCTGTGCAAACCCAGTTGGGCGACTTGCTTTTCAAAGGCAGTTCAGTGTCGGAATTGCCCAGAGTGAGGGTAATTTCCCTCTAGATATTTTTGCTAGTATTTTCTCTACAGGATATCCATATTTCAACATCCAAATTATTGTACTCAAAATTTCTCACTACTGCATAATAATAAAAACCTTAGCTGCTGCACCAGTTTTCCCAAGTTGGGCTTTTCCAGTGACTTTTGTCATAATGATGTCATTTTTATGTGTGCTATATTTTCTCAGTTTCCAACGTAAATCACTGTGTGAATTTTTCTATTTGTCATAGCAAACTACAAATATATTGTTAAACAAATTGAAAATTAGGAAAATAATTTCCAGTTGCTATGATAGATGAAATTTTCACATGGTATGAGAGTGTGACTGATCAGCCAGGAAGCTCTAAAGTGGAGAAGGGAATTTTGTAGTTTAGTGGGAACAATAAGCCAAAATTCCTAGAGACTATGTAGTTCATTGACAGGTAGGGTGAATTGTTGGGGCATCAACTCGATTTTCAATTGCAAGTTGCCAGAAAAGTTGAGTTTCCCAGGATAATGAATCCAACAATCAGAGGGATCAAAAGCAGCTCATATTTTTGTTGATTAGATTCCTTGGTTGGACACAAAGGGTTTTACAGCAAAAGAATCAACGTCAGGTGGAAGAGAAAAGCAGAAACAAAGGGAAAATTTCTCTCAGGGAACTTTGAGTATCAGAAGTTCGATTTTCTAGTAGCAAATTAGCAGTAGCTAAGTGCAGATTTTCCCACTCCAGAAGGGAGTGCGTATAGTAGAACCAACAGCCAAGGGCAGGGAAAGAGGGAGTTTTCAACAGATTTAGAGATGGCCGCAGCAGGGCTTAGAGATCAGGATGAGTTGGAGGGTTCCTCTAACTATGTCATCTGGAAGGCCTGGATGTCCTTCCTGTTAGATGAATATGGTCTAATGCTCTACATAGACAACATTGTGGTAGTTCCCCATGATATGAATCAGCTGAAGGAATACCAGAGGGAAATGGTGAAGAAGTGATTGATCCTGGATGGAGTCTGAGACCATATAGTCTCGCATATATCTAGGAAGGATACTGCCAAATAAATGTGAGATGCTCTCGCCCAGCTATATTAGGGTACTTCCAAGCAACGGAAAATGTTTCTAGAAGAAAAGGTGAGATGCATCAGAATGCAGAAAGGGGAAGGAATAGATCCCTTCCTCACAGGGATTCAAGAGGTTTGAGATCAACTTGTAGCTTTTGGGGTAGCACCTAAACCAACAAAGCTAATGCGGTTGGCACTGAAAAGTGTCTCAAAGGATTGGCAAGTCTTCATCCAAAGTATACTAGGCCGAGACAAGCCACTTGAATGGCACATGATGTGATCTAACTTGCAATAGAGGAGTTGAGGCAAGCTCTTCTAAAGATCCATCAGTGGCAACAGTAGCAGTGGATCGAAGGGTGTGAAGGAAGAGGAGAATGTGTCCCTCACATCTAAGGGTCCCGTCAGGGGCAAGGGGAGCAGAAGAAGAAGAAGGACCTGTTAAAGATCAAATGCTTCAAGTGTGATGAGTTAAGTCACTACAGCACACAGTGTCCTGTCAGGAAGAAGGACAAGCAAGAGAAGCAGGACCAGCGGGCAACATCTATGCAAGCTTTCCTCTAGGCTATACGAAGAGTTTGCTATGTTCGCCGATATACCTCCAGGAGTGAGGTGGGGTGATTTGGTGTTGTAGCCGCAAAGAGCTACAAAGAGTGGGCAAGGTCCTTGAGGAATCCACCTCATGGATCATTACCTGGCTACGGGGGTCCCACAATATTCAGTAGTATGATGGATCAGTGTCAGTGATGCAGTCAGATTCATAGTAACAGTTGCAGACTAGTGGTAGTCAGATTCTGAGGAGCACCGTGCAGTGTTGACAGCAAAGTAGGTGGCTCAGTGCAGAGTTGGCAGCAGCGCAGATTCTTTAGTGACAATGCAAAGGCTAGTAGCAGTCAGGACTTAGGAAACAAATCCATCATACTGAACACAGATGATTCAGTATTTTGGGAGTTGCAGTGCAGATGCAGTGTTGGCAACAGTATAGCATGTTAGTAGCAGCACAGATGCAACATCAGAATTATGCAGTGGTTGGTGGGTAGTATGGCCAGACATCAGCAGCATGATAGAGGATGATACAGAGACAGAGTGTTGTAGTAGGGTGTGCGGCATTAGAACACAGTCCTCGGCCTCGCTAAGAGGGAGTGTTAGTTTTTGTAGCATCGGATGTGTTCTAGCCACGAAATTTGGTGGAGAGGCTAGAATGCATGAGATCTCCAAAACCTAGAAAATATTTCTAGAAATTCCACCTAGAGATGACTTAATTAGATTATTAAACTATTCTTTAATGTTTCCAAAGTCTAAACTTGGAAAAACTGGTTAATTAATCAAAATTAATTAATTCAAGGTGAGAATAGTCTAGAAACTCACACAGATCGACTTCAAGATGATCCTAGCCCATGATTAAGTTTTGATCTTGGTCGTTGGTGCTCCAACAGAGGATTAAAAGAAGAACTCGATGGGCACTTGGAGAATACACCAGAGACACTCGGAGAATTCGATTTTCCAGAGTAGTAGCAGTCAGTTGCTGGAGAATTTGAGTTTCAGGAGGAAGCAGAGATAGTGAGGGGCAGGGACAATGAGGCTGGAGGAATGTTTCTAGATCCAACGAGTGCATTTGCAGAGAGGTCGATATTTCTCTAGGAGGCTACGCAGAGGCGGCGCAAAGCCTCAAGAAGGTAGTTCGATTTTCTGGGAAGGAAGATGCTTTCAATTCAAGAGATCGGACAAAGATTCCAGAGTGTCGGAGAGACGTTTTCCCAGTCAGCAACAGGCAGGACAGCTAGACTAGCAGTCAGTTCAGGTAGCATCAAGTTTACGCAAAGCCTGCGCAGACCAAGTTGGACAACTTGCTTTTGAGGCAGTCTAGTGCCAAAATTGCTCGAAGTGAGGGTAATTTCCCTCCAGATATTTTTGCCAGTATTTTCTCTTCAGGATAGCCAAATTTCGAGATCCATATTATTCTATTCAGAATTTCTCACTGCTGCATAATAATAAAACCCTCAGCCACTACACCAGTTTTCCCAAGTTGGGTTTCTCCAGGGATTTTTGTCCAAAAGTAACAATGTCATTTTTATGTGTGTGAGCTAGATTTTCTCGGTTTCCAGTGCTATTTTTCTTCCGCAAAATTTGTTTGTGAAAATCACAGCGTGAATTATTTGGTATTTGTCGTAGCAAACTGCAAATAAATTGTTAAATAAATTAACAATTAGGAAAATAATTTCCAGTTGTTGTGATAGATGAAATTTTCACACCTAGAAGCTCCCTCTCTTCTTTGCTCAGTAGTTGAATCTAATATTTGCACTCCCGACTTGAGTGAGAAATCTACCTACTGCAACTAGAAGCTTGGTTTCTAGGCTAGAAACCCTCTGAGAGAAATTATCTCTGTGTGCCTTTCTCTTCCACCTAGCATTGATTTTGCTGCTGCAAAACCCTCCTACGCCCAAACAAGGAATCTTCCCATTGAAAACACTGGACTATTGCTCCCTCTGCCTTGTAAGATCACTTGAACTAGCAAGCCGAATTTTTTTGCCCGCCTACAGTGAAAAATCAAACTTTCCCAACAACTCGTACTATCTGGCTTAGGCTCTGCACAACCCCCAGAAATTCGTTCTGCTACTCCCTCTAAAAAATGAATTTATGCCTCCGCTTCTAAGCTTCCCTGTCTTATCAAAATCACTTTGATACCATGTGAAAATTTCACGCTACGAAATTATTCTCCACCTAAGAAAATTTTGCTACAAATTTTATTGCAGCGATTGATATTATTTCTTCTAACTATTAATTAAATTAGTAGTTTATTACTACGGTAGCAACGAAATAAACACACTGCAATCTTCACAAAAATATTGTGGAAAATGAAAGTGCTGGAAACTGAGAAATACTTGTAGACACAATAAATTTGACACAATTATTTTTGGACAAATGTCCTTGGAAAAGCCCAACTTGGGAAAATCGGTGCAACAGCCGAGGGTTTTTATTATTAAACAACAATGATATAATCAGAGTACAATCTGGATGCCGAAAACTAGCAATCCTGCAGAGAAAAGACTGGCAAAAATTATCTGAGGGAAATTACCCTCTCTCCAAGAAATCTCGACATTGTTTGACCTCTGAAAAGCAAGTCCTCTACCTAGCCCTGAGCAGGCCCTACGTCACCTCTGTGTAGTCCCTTAAACACTACAGCCTGGAACTTCTCCAAATCAAGTTGTCCTGCCTGCTGTTGACTGGGAAACTCTCTTCGACACTCTGGAAATATCTTTCGGCCACTAGAACTAGTAACTAGCGTCACCCCAGCAAAATCAAACTGCCCACTTGAGGCTTTTGCGCTGCCTTTGCACAGCCTCCTAGAGAAAATCTCGACCTCTCTACAAAGTACTCACCAGATCTGGAAAATCTTCCTTCGGCTTCACTATCCCTACCCCTCTCTGCTTCCCTTCGCTGGCTCGAATTCTTCCAGCAACTAATTGTTGCTCTCTAGAAAAATCGAACTGCCCAAGAAAATCAATCTCTAGTGTGTGTGTCCTCCATCTACCCATCGACTTCTTCTTATAATCTGCTGTTGGACCTCCAACGGCCAAGATTAAAACTTAATCAAGAGCTAAGATTATTTCCCAGTTGATCCATATGAGTTTCTATATAATTCACACCTTTCTCAATTAATTCTGATTAATTAGACCCTTTTCCTAAGTTTAGAATTAGGAAATATTTAAAATAGGCTAATAATCTAATTGAGACACTTCTAGGTGGAATTTCCAGAAACGATTTTTGGGTTATGGAGAACTCTTGTGTTTTAGTCTCTCCATAAAGTTTTGAGACTAGAACACCTTCGATGCTACAAAAACTAACAGTTCTCCTAAACTAAAGTAAAAAACTAACTCCCAAGTGAAGTGTGGGAACAAAGATACAATCGAGATCAGTGAATCATCCAGTTTTCCTCGTGATCCATATCATTATGCCCATAACATTAAATGAGAGCACATGATTGAAAGAATGGTTAGAGCACCTGTCGAAAGATGACCCACCTTCCTTCAAGAGTAATGCCAAATGGGAGAGAGATCTGATTAAGCAATGGATGGACCATCATGTTATGTGTTGACCATAATGTTATGTGTTAACCATCATGGGGTTGTTGGTTGACTAGTTGGCTAGCTATTAAATGAGGAGAAAACTTTTCTCCTAAGGGTTATCCACTTTTGGTGGGTAACAATACCCAAAGGAAGGTTGATTCTTTGTTTTATATTAGGACTATTACCCATCACCAGTTGATGACATTGATAGGGGAATTTTTTTCCTATATATGTCTTCAGTCGGCAGCCAGCATCCCCTTACAGCGGCCAAATAGCTCAATGTGCCACCATTCTCCGCTACTTGAGCCAACTATTATGTGCCCTCACCCATCTGTTATGATCGTTTGTTTGAAGGTGGGCCTTCCAACCCCAAAGTTATGACTTTCATTATGTAGTTGGGTATATTTGCTTGCTTTTCTTATTTGGCCATGGATTAGTGGGCAGATTCGACGGAAGGAAGGGGCTTGGTTTGTACTCTTGTTCCCTTGTCTCAACATGGTAGTTAATATTGTATCCTTGTCCCATGGGATCTCCTCTATTGGCTACTAGCTTTAGGAGTGGCACTGCATGGGAAACCCTGATTTTGGTTGTGTGGTCCTGCTTCCCGACACCATATTTATCACTCCCCTCTGCTTATTATGATTTATTTTCACACTTTTCCTATCGAGGTCCACATTTGTCCATTGGGTCCTAATGTCACCAAAATTGTACAGATAATTGCGATAATGACTGAGGGCGAGGGCTGCCATTTTGATCCCTACCGTCTCCGTTCTAGCGGTCTCCCTACAATAGGCTATTGGGGGTAATCCCTATGAAATGTGAGGATGAAAGACCTATCGGCAATCGACAAGTTCAGGAGACAAAACTGAGTGGCCTAGCAACTTTGTTAGTTATGATGAGCAAGTTCAGTTATTAGCACAGTTAGATTAAATTATTTGAGAGACTAGTGCCTTAATGAAGTCAAAATTACTTGTTTAATAAAAATTGGTTGCCAAGTCACCAAATGAATAGTTGCTGCATAGGATGCTCACTATCCTATATGAAATGTGACACCTAAAACTAAGTGAAATGCAGGATCTTGATAAATTTTAAGTTACATGTCTATCTATGTGAGCCCTTTCTCTCAGCTATTTTGAAACTAGTTTCTAGTGTAGGTTGTTTTGAGAAGCCCAGGGAAAGATAGAAAAGGCTATATTAACGATACCTCCCCTGGAATTCTAACCACCTGATGCCTTTGGCACTGTAGAGACTGTGGCTCTAACGACTGCAAGGTCACCATGTTAACTACAAAAGAGTTTCTAGGCTTCGCAAGCTAGATGAGAAAGGTGGTCCTAGAGTCTTTCAACCAAGATTATGCTTGGAGGTAATTAATTAATGCAAGGCTAATCCTCGAATGTGGATGTAGAAATATCAGTGATTATCCTTAAGTTGAAGTTGTTGAATGTTTTAAGTAGACTCAATTTAGAACAATGAAGAGAAATTCTTAACAATTCACAATGACAATCTTCACCAAAAGAAAGTGCTCAATGAACCAAATAGATGGCGCCAGAAAATGTTATCAAGATTACAATGGACAATTGCTCGCGAAAAGACAGTAAATATACAAGTCCAATGCTTCTTTCCATAATGCTAGAGTGGAAATTAGCAACTTTTTAAGATTACTTAGATTATAACTATAGAATGCCAATGTGCCAATTAGAGAAAAAAAGAGAAAACTTTGATTCTTTACGAACACAATTAGCAATTCTTTAGATAATCACAAGATTACTCTTATCACAATGATTATGATCAATTAAGTGCTTTAAGAGTGATTTGATTTAGCAAGACTATAAACTTAAATGTGAAGCTCACTTGCAAGTAACAAGTTAGTACATCAAAGTGAATCCACAAAAATTGTTTTTTCCAATATGACCACAAGAGACAATGTAACCAATTATCCAATAGCCCACTTCTTTAGCAATGTGATAGCAATGACAAGAAAGAATTTTTCAAAGACCAATGTCACAATATTGCTAGCTATGAGAGAAAGAGAGTGTTTACCCACAATATTATTCTTTAGGCAATAAGCCAATCTTATCCAACATTTACCAATTCAATTAGCCCTTTAAAGCTCTTATGTTCTTATTTATATTTGCCAATTCGGTGAGGATGCAAACTATGAAATGCTTATGCAAGAATCCAATGTATGTGAAGGATGGCAGTCAGGAGGCTAATGATTGCAGCAGTAAGAGAAAGCATGCAATCATACAAGAGGACACTTACTCAAGATGTAAAATATGCTAGAATTGAATGCCTAATAGAAAGAGATGATTGTACGCTACTTTTCACACCACTGTTATGTTTATATCAAACCATATGATGCATATATCATACTTCAGATTAGTATGACAGCCCTCAAACAATGACAAGATATGCCAAGCAAATGAAAGCCCAACCAATGCCAATGATTTACCAATGATGAAATATGATTGCAAGTTAATAATTCTGCCACTGCCATGTATTTTTGTCACTGCTTTAAGTGACTTATGATGGTTGTAATTGTTTATATCAGACTTCAAATTTTAACTACGGTCCTTCAAACTTCACTTCTATGTAATCAATGAACCACGAGACCAATGTTTAATGCCTTAGGTGAATAATTAATGAGTTAGGACTTGAATTATGTGTGTTTGTATCATTAACTCGCCACTTCAATAATGTGCTTCACAATTCAAATGAAACGGTGAGGGTTAGAGGGCAAATCACTAGGTCTAATGTCCTTCTTAGGTGACTAGAGACTCCTCTAAAGAACTTGCCCACCTGCAACCACAACGTTAGATCCAAAATCGCTGCAAAACAAGATGTTAAAGACCACAAACCAAACCAAAGAGAACTCAACCAATGACTGAAAGATGGCTAGAGGAAGGGCTAGAACCTACAAAATGGGAACGCTAGGCCTGGAAAGGCTAACACTAGGGCAGCGAAGGCCTAATAGGACTAAGGCAAAGGAAAAGGCCAAAAATGGCCTGCGTCTAAAGGAGGGGAGCTGAGAGGGTTTAGAGACGCAATGATACCCATGGCAAGGCCTAGAAGGGTTGTCGTGAGGGTTAGAGGCCCTAAGGGGCCTGTGGCTAAAAGGCCTAGAAAAGGCCTATGGCAAGGGCTAGAGGGGCAGCCAAGAAGGTTAGGAGGTCCCTCAAGACCACGACAAGGTAAAAAAGGGAAGCGGATCACGCAAATGATGAAAATGGGGCTGCAACAAGGGTAATGGGAGCTTCAGCTAGGCCTTGGAGGCCTCAAAAGAAATTTGGAACCCTACAATCACAAGTGTTTCCACAAAAATGACAAAAATTTCACCGTGAATGGTCAATGTCTTCCCTTCTTGGCTGAGAATTGAGCTGGGAGGGTGTCTAAAGGCTAGATATCCCTCAAAACCCCAATGAAATTGCCCAAGAAGGTTGGACATCACATTTGAATGAGATAAACTATTCAAACCCTAGCCTTTAGGGCTAGATCCTCCACAGAAAATTTGATTTCTCTTGATGGCTTGAGGATTCACTTGCAAAATGAATGAAAGAATTCCCAAAACCTACAACATAAAAATTTAAATTCTAAACTACAAGGGTTAGAACAATTTACAAATATCTACAATATTTACAAAATAAAATTATTAGCTCTCATTAGCAAATTAAATCTTTGTAACCTAGAATCAAATAACTTTATTTGAGAATTTTTTAATAAATTTCATGGATGAATAATTTCAAAAAATGTAACTGGCCAAAACCCTCCTGCAAAATAATTCATCACAATGAAATGTTGAATCTCAAACAAGGTCGGCCCTTCCCCATAGTTTGTGAACTTGGATCCCAAGGGTTAGTATACCTGTAAATCTCTATTCAATCTTAAAATAAATTGTTAGATCATATGGTGAATCAGATCACCGAAGATAACTCGTAACAATAAATGTTCTTATCACCAACAAATGAAATAACAGTTAAATATTTAGCACAATATAGAGTATAAACAAATAAACTAACACATACCACAAATCAACAGATAGAAGGACACCATCAATTGAAACCCCAAAGTCTTTTTATTATGAGAAAAATAATTCCAACAGAGCAAAAGCTCAATACATCAATAGAAAATTACCACATCCAAAGATGGGAAATAGAAGCTCAATACCTTCTTTATATAGATAAAACCCCTTCAAGTGGAAAATGACGGCTAGTTGGCTTGATCCTCATCAAATTAATATTGATCGTCGAAAATAAATTTATCTTCTTTTGATCTCAAATATTGATTTTTTTTTTTGAGGAATAATTCAAATTTCTCTTCAAAACCATTTTTTATTTATAAAAAATTAATATTCTGGATTAATTTCCTCAAAAAATTGACTTTGACTTAATCACCAAGGTCCAAGGGCTCAAATTCTCTTAAAATATCCATTTTTCCCTTTGGTGGAGGACCTCTAAAAATTAAATTCTTTTTGACCCACGATTTTTTTGCTTATTTTACACTTGGAAAAAAATTAATTTCTCTATAATTATTTTTTGAGTCAAAATTAATTATATTCTAGCTTAGGATTTTTATTTAATTTTGCCAGAAAAATTAATTAATTAACTCTAGATGGGATTAATTGTTTTTCCACCCTCAAATATTTTAGCCATGAAATCTGATCATGAGAGACCATGCACTAAAATTTTGTTTACATTAAAATATTACAATTAATTCAATCTTTAGAAGGGGAAATACACATTTAGACTAGACCCTCAAGACACTACCCAGTTTTGTGACATAATATGATCTAGTATGAAACCAAGTGTGCTTATAATAAAATAATAAGCTAGCCATGGTGTTCTAATTACGAGGAACTATGCACTAAAATTATTCCTAAACACACTTTTACAATAGACTCAATAAACACTAGGACTCGCCTAATACCTTGTCAACGAATTCCACCCTAACTTTGGGGTTATAGCTGGAAGAAAAGCTTTGTCAATTAGGCATGTGTTGTCACACAGAATGTCTAGGCACCATGACAACGCTCAGATTGAGGGTTGTCACCCTGATCCCCAATATCTTCGTTTAAGTTGTCTCCCTACAATAGGCTAAGGGGGGTAGACCCTATGGAAAAATGGAATGAAGCAGAACTAGTTGAGAACCAACCAGTTCGAGAGACACAGCGAGGCGATCTAGTACTTGATTAAGATTCGGCAAAACCTAGGATTTGATTAGATTTTAAACAATTAATACCAGTGCCTTATGGAGTCAACGATCTTGCTAGGGAAATGAAGACCAAGTAATCGATTAGCAACTGCTGCTTAGATGAATGACTATCATATATGAAATGCAGATCCTAAAACTAAATGTGAGATGCAGGAATCTTAGTTGTTTTTAGTTAAATGCCTACTTAGATTTGTGAATCCTTCAATCCTTTCTGTGTTAAGCCTGATTTCATAGTAATTGGCAGAGAGAAGGTCAGGAGAAGCACACTAAGGTGTGATTAACGATACCTCTCCTAAAATTCTAACATACCCGGTGCCTCTAATGCTGCAGAGAACTGTGGCTCTGACAACTACAAGGTCACCGTTTTAAGTACTATTAAAATAGGCTTCTCAATAAAAGACGACTGGAGATCTATCTGTCTGTTGACCAAGCTTATGCTTGGAAGTAAATTTTATCTATGCTAAGTCAACCTATATGCAAATGCACCGGAAGATGAGATGAAGTTAGGCTCGAGAGTGGGAAACCACTTATGCCGCAAAAGCCCTCAATTACCCAAACGAAATGCTCGCCTTATTAGATGAAGACATAAATGATAAACTCTTGAAGATATTACAATTAAAACACCAGCATATTTCAAATCTTCTTGATTCAATTTAGCTCAAAGAGAACAAAAATTACTTTGCAATTCGATATCAACGTCAAAAAATGTTCAAAGTATGCTTAGCTTGGGAAACAAAGATACACAATCTATTGTAATTCCACAACGAGATTCTTTAACAATCACTTGAAAACATTTGTAAAATGTCTAGCATGTAACAAGCATTAAATAATCCAAGCGATGACAATAGATAGATGCAAGATATTCAACAGATGCACAATGTCTCAGCAATTAAATTTTAAGAAATTCAAATACTTTAAACAACCACGAAATTTAAATGCTAACCAATTTCAATCCCAGATTTAAAAAATTATGCTTAGTGACCCAAATCTAGGAAAATTTTCCTATAGTTAACCTTTAGATATAAAAATTTAAGCACATTTAACTATAGAGAAATGAAAAATACTAATACCACAAAAATTTACCTTTAGATCTTACCTCAGCACAAAAGACACAAAGAAAGAGTTAAAAAATTTACAAATTTAGTTAATCCTTTACGAAATCTTTTTCAATGTGCTAAATAATATTAAGTGCGCTAAATGGTTAATCAAGATTTTCTTTTAATGTGACCAAAGTAAATCAAAAAATTAAATATATTTTAAACTTCTTAATGGGCCAGAGGCCACATAAAAAATTTAAAATCTTTTAACGCTAAAAATTTACTTTTGATTTAAAAATTTAGGATGTCCCAAAGTCAGATAAAATAAAATTAATGCGAAGCCCCTTTTAGCTTTTTAGGTATTTTTTAACTTTTTAATGTTTTTTAAATTTTATATTTTTAAATGTTTTTTAGATTTTTTAATTAAAAACAAAATATAACAAAATAAAAAAACAAACCCAAATCTAATTCCCTTTTTTATTTATTTTATTTTTAAATTAACAAACAAAGTTAAAAAAAGATTTATGAACAAACCGAAATCATAAACTAAAATATATCAAACGTAACTTAATAAATCGAAAATGCTAAAACTATCTAAAACCCTAAACTAAACACTATACGCATACGAGCTTGTTGTTTTGTTTGCAAGTTTGATGGATTCGACGACGACAAGGAACGGAAGTCGAGGGCAAGACGGAAATGAGAAGTCATGGGAGGACGTAGCAGGTTTGGAGGCAACGAACAGGGATGCGTGGATGGGCAACGAACGAAGAGCGAGCAGGAGGCTATGGGCTAGTTTTGAGGAGCTCCGCGAGCAGGCAAAGCAAAGAGCATGGAAGGGTGCGGGTTTATGGAAAGAAGACAGCGTGTGGCGCAGGTAGCACGCGAGAGTAGAAGAGGCAGCGTGGAAAGGTGGAGTAGTGGACAGGGTTATCGCAGGTTAAGGATAGCATGGGTAACGAAAGGAAAACATGCGGAGAGCTGAGGGTAGCTGGAATGACTGTGCGCAGGTGAAGGAGGAGCAATGCCAGTGTAAGGATGAGGATCGAAGGAGGTTGCGAGATGAGCATGCACTGGACAATGAAATTTTTTTTGAAATTTTTGAAGACGCTGCGGGAATGGGAAGAGAAAAACACAAGTATTAGACAACAAAGGCAAGGAGTTTAGGCGGAGATGGACGAAATTGAGTGTATGAGCATTACTTGATGGACAGAGCTGGACTGAGCAGATTTAAGAAGAAAGAAGCAAATGGAAAGACACAGAGCTTTAGCCAGGATTTTTCTTCTCATGTAGCAGTGGGCCTCTCCAAAAAAATTTCGAAAATTCTTCAGTAAAAATTGCAAAACGAAACTCCAGGCAGCAGACAAAATGGAAGGTTGTAGCCCAATAAAACCCAAAAATTTCCAGATCAAGTTGATATGTTCTAATTCAAATTTATAATTGAAACCCCTGTAAAATTATCTCCAATTTATTAAAAAAAAAAAACCCTTAGACTGGAAAAATAATGCACTTGCAAAAGCTGGTTTTGAGATCAGATCTTACCATCCAGGGCCTAGATCTGGCTTTCAAAATCAAGCTTCACCTTCAAATCTGCAACCTGTTCCTAAAAACACAAACACCCAAAACCCGAATATACAAAAAAATGAAACCCCAGAAACCCTAGACAGAGAAAGTAAGAAATAAAATTACAGATCTATGCACAGGAACAGCAGATCTACCAGATTTGGCAAGTGTGAGTCCAACTCAGCTCCCAGATCTGATAATCTAAGGCTCTTAAAAGCCAGATTTATCAACTTAGCACAGAAAATTTTGAAATTTTAAATTTAAAAGGAGGTGCTTAGCCAAAAACCCTTCATGCATCACCAATAAAATTTCTTATGATAAGCCCAGGATCAAATCAAGCTAGGCTTTTCAGAAAATACTAATCAGGAGTTGGTTGATCCAACTAAAAACTTCCTCGAACGCCCGATGATTTAAAAAAAAACAAGAATTTCCTACACAACTCAATTCAACCATCAACATAGGGCGAGAAAACGATAATAAAATTCAGATCTAATAGAAATACCTGCTATTATATTAAAAATTTAAATTACCACTCAAATCCCAGCGATTGAGCAAAATACCTGTGCTCAAATCACTCTTCAAAAAGCTATCATCAATGGCAAGGAAATCTATGCATGAAATAACACATCTTACAACATTTCCACGAAAAGTAACACCAACAAAAATTAATCCCAAAGTCCTCATTTATTGCTCATAAAAAAAAGATTACAAGAGAGCTTTCACTTAGCACATGACTCAAAGATCGAACCATCTCAACTAACAACTGACCTCCTATTTAAAGATAAATCTTCCAACGGCTAGCTCGAGTGATCCTTGTCAAAGTGATCTCGACCGTTGATGCGAATCAAAATTTCTTTTAATCTCATCCGTCAAATTTTAATTTTTGAGGAAATTTCGAAATTTTCAATTAAATGCGTTTTAATTAATTCAAAATTTAAATTTTTGAATTAATTTCATCAAAATTTTGACTTTGACTTGACCCCAGGGACCAAAGGCTTAAAATTTAGCAAAATAATCAATTAACCTTAGTCCTTGGACCTCTTAAAATTTAATTTTTACGAATTTTGCCTTTGAAAAATTTAAAATTTAGCTAAGACCTATAATTAATAAATTTCTGGCTTAAGATTTTAATTAACTTTGGCCAGAAAATTTAATTAATTAACCTATGAGGTGATAAACTATTTTTCCAACCCTCAAGTCACTTTACATGATTATTTTCATATATATTACATCACAAGGGGGAAAACCCATCTGAAATAGACCCTCACAGACTACTCATTTCTGCAACACAAATATAATCCAACAGACTAAGCAATTTGTAATAAAATAACCTAACCAAATAGTTAGGATTATTCCCAAATTACTTTTACACAGACTCGATCTATAACACTAGGACTCGCCCAAAATCCTGGTGACAAAATTCATTCAAGCTTTGGGGTAAAGCTGAAGGAAAACTCTGCCGACCATCCGAGAATGGATCGGTGAGATAAAAAACCTCCTGAAATGTAGATCGTTACTAGAAAAATAGGTTTACCTAGGCAATTATATACATGACATAGATCTGCTAAGATTATTTACATCACATACATGTAGAAATTATAACATGACAATCAGGCTGATGATGATAGCTAGACAACACAGACACATCGATCAGGTGCTATCCCTTTTGCGAAAAGGGGTGTACTGCTATGGGTCGTTAACACGTAGTGGTCAACATCTGGCTCTACTTGGGGACACATTGTTGTACTGTAGGAATGTGAGAATCTAGAATCTGCATCCACGCAACACACAATATAACATAAGTAGCGCCCATTCAAAATCATCATATAACATTAAGCACAGGAAAGATGAGCTCTTCATTTATTCACTATCTAGTAACATGAAAAATAAATCTAATCCTAAAACATAAATGAAACGCTGAAATGACAAGGTGTAGGGTTAGAAATACAATACAAAGGATCACCCATGGCATCAGATGTCATCTTTGAAGAATAGCGTGAGCATTTGGCCATTCGCAGTTAAGTCAAGTGGTTCGCCATCCAATCTGCTCAAATGGAACGAATTTGGCCCAGCAATGTCTAGGATAATGTATGGTCCCAGCCACAAACTGTCAAATTTCTTATGTTTTCCCGGTTTTTCATTTTTGCGATCCCAAAGGAGTACCATATCTCTAACCTACAAAGATCTAAATCAAGATGATTTATCAAAGTTTTTCTTAATGTTAGATTGATTTTTACATATATTATCAAAAGTTGTCCTACGAGTTTCATCCAACTCCACAATCTGATCAATTCTATTTTAAACAACATCTTTATTAGCGGAAAAATGTTGAAGGAGTTGATAAGCTGGAAATTTCAGGTGCACAGCTAAAGTTACATCCAAACCGTAAACTAATTCAAAGGGACTTTTACCAATAGCTTTCTTTTTAGTAATCCTATCTGCCCATAAAGCATACTTGATTTTGATATCCCAAGATCGCTTATTATCTCCTACTATCTTTTTGATAATGGTTATGAGATTTTTATTACTTGATTCAGCAAGTCCATTACCCTAAGGATAGTAATTTGATGAATGAGATAAGACAATGACATACTTGAAACAAAAATATGAAAATTCTGAAGAACTAAAAGCCTTGGCATTATCAGTAGTGATCTTAGCAAGGACACCAAATCTAGTAATGATATTATTTTCAATGAAATCCATAATGACCTTTTAAGTGGCATTCTTAGCAAGGATGGCTTCAACCCATTTAGTGAAATAATCGGTAGCATTCAAAATCCATGAGTAGCCATTGCTAGAATTTTCATGAAACTTCCTAATGAAGTCCAAACCCCAATGCTGAGAAGGTGCCTCCACAACCACAGGTTGTAAGGGCCGGGCAACAAGCTTCTGTTTCCCAGTGAACAGTTGGCAGGCTTGACAACTAACAAACTTATGCACGTCAAAAAAAATCTAAGGACAATAGTAACCAACTTTCAGAATTTTGTGGGCGGTAGTTCTAGCAACATAATGACCACCACAAAATCCCAAATGAAACTCGGACACTAACTTCTTGGACTCAATTTCGTCAACACACCTAAGTACTATGCCCTCACGATTTCTCCATCCAAGGTCATCCTTCATGAGGCAATACTTAGTGGCTTTTAATCTAAGAGCCCTTCTCTTATGAGCGACTAAATGGTTAGGACATGTAAGATTTAACGAGTAATAAATAATGTCCTTGTACTACTCATGCTCTCCTAATTTTTGCAGCTCAAGTGAAAATGAATCGTTAAGACAAATCAAACCAAGAGCTTTTTCATTACCTTCGGTCATCATTTGAGCCAAGCCTTGGCCTTTGACTAACTTAGTGGGTCTAATCTCTAAATCATATTCTTGTATTTTAGTAGCTCACCTAGCACGAGTCCCTAAGCAATCAGTTTGAGTTAATATATCTTTAATCGCAAAATGTGGGACAAAAGCAATGATTTTGGAATAACCCACATAAGCCTTGAAATTCTTAAGAGATACTAAGGCGAAAGCTTTCTTTTCTATGGTATTGTATTTTAATTCGGAATTTTGAAGCGCTCTACTCATGAAAGCAATAGACTGCTCGTGAACATCCTTACTTTTCTGCAATAAGACACCAGCAATGGTATCTTCAGAAGCGAAAGAGAAAATCATGAAATCCTTAGAGTAATCAGGACTAACTAAAACAGGGGCTTTTGCAATAGCACCTTTGATTTCTTGAAAAGCCTTTTTGCCATCTTCTTTCCAAACAAATTTTACATCTTTTTCAGAAGACTTTCAATAGGCTTAGCTACTTCTGCGTAATTTGGAATAAATCTTCTAAGAAAAATTGTCAAAAAAAGACTGAAGAGATTTAACATTATGGGGGAGAGGAATATTTCGGATTGCCATAACTCTTTCAGGATCAATCTTGATTCCATATTTAGAAATGATGTGACCAAGTAATTTCCATTCAGTTACTCCAAAAACAGACTTAGCCAGATTTAAAGAAATCCTGTACTCTCTACATTTATCAAAAACTTGCCTAAGATGAATTTTATGACTAATACCTTCCTTAGAAAAAATAGTAAGATCATCCTGATAAATTTTGATAAACCTCCCAATTAAACCTTTTAAGGCATAATCCATAGCCCTTTGAAACATAGCCCCAGCATTGGTTAATCCCAACGGCATTCTAATATATTCGAAAGTACTCCATGGTGTGGTGAATGTAGTTTTGTGACGATCCTCCTCCTTAACCCACACCCGATTATATCCAGAAAATCCATCTAGCAATGACATCATTCCAGAACCAGTTACTCTTTGCAACATAGTCTCCATGTTTGGCAAAGGGTAATTATCTTTCTTACATGCTAGATTAAGGTTTCAAAAATCGACACAAAGTCTTAGTGTACCGTTCTTTTTTCTAACAATCACCAGGTTGGAACACCATGTTGAATGCCTCATTTGAGCAATAATTCCTGCTGCAAGCATTTTTGAAAGCTCTTTTTGAACCAAAGGGGCTAACTTAGGATTTATCTGCCTAATATTTTGACGAAAAGGTTTAGCATTTTCATCTTTCAAAGGGATAGTGTGCTCCATGACATATTCCCTATAACCTTTTAATTCATCATAAGAAAATACGAAAACATCCCAATATTCACGAAGTAAATTGGTTAACTTTTTTCTTTCTTTGACATTAGTACCCTTACCAATTTTGATAATCTTTGGATCCCTAGAAGTACCAATGTTTACCTCGATGCATTCGCGTGGATCCATTTTATTTTCCTCTTTCATCTTTGTGGCATCATGTCAATCAAAGCGTTATCCTAAAGAAACCACATTCCTAGGAGTAGGATTTATGATATCTTCATGATCATCAGATCCATCCTCCTTAGAATCTATCCAAAAATTTTCAAACTCATCGAAATTATCAAAAAAATGAATCACTTGTCTCTCGTCGTCAAAAACTTGCCAATGCTTTGAGTTATCTGGAACAGAAGACCTAAATATAACTTCCATTTTTATCTTATCCTTAATCAGCCCATCAGATAACTGCAAAGTAGAAGCAGCTACAGCAAGCTCATCTGCCGAACTATTCTACTCTCTTGGGATAGCCTCAAAGTCAAGGGCATCAAAGTATTCGATAGTATCCCATACAACATTTCAATAATTCTTTAACCTTTGATTTTTACATGTAAATTTATTTTTAATCTGCATGATAATTAAGTCATAATCCCGCTTGATGCTAAGCAACTTAATTCTTAAAGCCTTTGCTAACTCAAGACCCAACAACAAAGCTTCATATTCAGCAACGTTGTTGGTTGCTTCAAATTCCAACCGATAGGCAAACTTGACAATATAACCAAGGGGAAATTTTAATACTATTCCTGCACGTTTACCATTCCTAGACGACGTACCATCAAAATACATGTACCAAACTTTATCCTTGAGATCCCCAATCTTTTTATCAACCTCATCATCGGGAAGAATTATGGAATTAGACAGGATAGCATGATTCCCAATGTCAGATTGTTCTTTAATTGTCTCATTATGAGGTCTCTTAGGATCTTCAACATGGAATTTTCTCTCAGGCTCTTTATTAAGTCTCACAAAACCATCACCTCTAGAAGAAGGAATCATAGCATATGACCAATTCATTTGAGTACTCCCTCCTAGATCAAAGGCCCATTTTCTAGATAAAAGAATACCCCAAGCATCAGGCACATCAACAACAACAATGTCCATAACAATCATAATGTCAAGGTAAATGGATAAATGAACTTGTAAATCCTTGACCAAACCATGAACTTCAATCTTCTTAGAATCCATGGCGCATATATTGTAGTAAGGCCTAGAAACTCTTAAATTAAGTTGTTGCATGACCCTCTTGGTCATGACACAAGCTGATGCACCAAAATCTAGCATGCAATTATTCAATTTATATCCATTAACCATCAAAGTAATAAAGAATGGTTGATGATCCTTGTTATCTAAATCTAAACTCTGCAAATATATAGGAGCATCCTAATGATCAACCTCAGGTGCCTTCTGTTGAGAAACATTCACTTGAGGAGCTTCAATAGCTTTTAGTAACTTAGCCCTTTGGGAAGGAACCTTCGCAATCTCGATGACAGGAACCCAGATTTTTGCATTATTAAACCAACTTCCCAAATCGACATCTAATCCAGAGTTTGAACCCGAGTTAAAAATTTGAGGGGGAATTTGATTCCCGCTTTGATCTTTATCCTTCTTTGATAAGTTAAACCCTTATCTTTAGCAATTTCCATGATTCGCTCTGGAGAAGGTTTTTCACCATATAATTTAACCATCATATCATCTTCATTTTCAAAATTATTTATACTAAAAGCTGATGTGGGAGGCATAACATCTCGATTGTTTTCCTTAACTTCCATCCAATCTTTCATAGACAAAGATAACTCTTTACCCATTACATTTATTTGATTATCTGCCCCAAACATTCCATTATCCAAAATCCTTCTAACTATGGGGCAAGTAGCCTCCTCATGAAGAGCATCACAAGCCCGACAATAAGGCAGGGCATCATCAACCAAATTAGTATGTTCAAGTGGATTAGGTGGTCTCTGCTCACTAGATTGACCTTTCTTCTTCCAGTTGTTATTTCGACTATTATTATTATTTCTAGGCTGGAAATTTTGCATTTGAGCTCTTTCCATTTGGACAAACCTATTTTGCAAAGTAGTTATTTCCTTAGCATGGATAGAGGTTAATTTCGCTTGGTTAATCTCCATGCTTTCAATTTTTTGCAGTAATTTCTGAACAAGGTCGTTATCAGATTCTTGAACCTCTTTTCCTTTAGGTTCTTTCAATTTCGTTGAAGCCCTATCAAAACCTGGGATTTCAGACTTCCCAGATGCTGGCTTATCTTTTTCAAGCTCTACTGCTAAAGCTTGACAATCCCTATAATCAGGAAGTTTAGCACGTCTTACCACATAAGAGGGCTCAGGGCTAAAGGCATCAATATAAAAGTCCAGAAGAGATTTATCAGTAGGTTTATAATCTTGAGGTAATTCCTTAATAATATCATTGAACCTCTTGTTAAATTCTTTTGCGGTCTCATTTTCTCTCTTTTTAATGATATTGATAGTTTTTACGAGATGCCTTCTTTTTCTTTTATCTCCATACTTTTCCTTAAAGGCATTAACAATCGATTGCAAAGAATCAAATGAATTTTGAGGCTTTTCCGTAAACCAATCTAAAGAATCCCCCTCTAGGTAAGAACAAAAAGGGTCATTTTTACATCTTCATGATTAAAATCAGTAGCCCTTGCATACTTACCCAGCCATGAACTAAAATATTTTAGATGAGAGTTAGCACTAACTACATTATTGCCTTGAAAGATAGGAAATTTATCCATCCCATGCTTTGGAATATCATTGGGATAACCTTGAATGTTAGCAAAGTTACAAGGGGTGAATAAGTCCATGATGTCATGCTCGACCGGGATAGTAAAAAGAAAACGGATATTAGAGAGGGCTTCTTGTCCGAGATTAATGAGAAGGGTACAAGAAGAAAGTTTGTGTAATTTTACTTTGAGAGCCCTTTCAGGATCAGGAGCAGGAATAACCAAACTGCTTGGATGTATTCTGGTATACACTCTTGCAGAAGATAGAGGTAGTGGAGTCGCCACCCGAACAAAAATTCTAACTCGAAATAACCCGAAAGCAAGAAGCCAAGGGCAAGGAACTTATCCTCGCAAGAGACGAAAGGATGAGAGGAAAGAAATGAGATGAATGTCGAGGGAACCAAGGAAAAAATAAACTCTATCCCTAGCAACGACGCCAAAAAATGGTGTCACACAGAATGTCTAGGCAACACGACAACGCTAAGATTGGGGGATGTCACCCTGATCACCAATCTCTCCATTTAAGTTGTCTCCCTACAATAGGCTAAGCGGGGTAGACCCTATGGAAAAATGGAATGAAGCAGAACTAGTTGGGAACCAACCAGGTCGGGAGACACAGCAAGGGGATCAAGTACTTGATTAAGACTCAACAAAACCTAGGATTTGATTAGATTTTAAACGATTAATACCAGTGCCTTATGGAGTCAACAACCTTGCTAGAGAAATGAAGACCAAGTAATCCATTAGCAACTGCTGCTTAGATGAATGACTATCTTATATGAAATGCAGATCCTAAAACTAAATGTGAGATGCAGGAATCTTGGTTGTTTTAGTTAAATGCCTACTTAGATTTGTGAATCCTTCAATCCTTTCTGTGTTGACCCTGATTTCGTAGTAATTGGCAGAGAGAAGGTCAAAAAAAGAACACTAAGGTGTGATTAACGATACCTCTCCTAAAATTCTAATATTCCCGGTGCCTCCGGCCCTCAAAGAACTGTGGCTCTGATGACTGCAAGGTCACCGGTTTAAGTACTATTAAAACATGCTTCTCAAGAAAAGATGGATGGAGATCTATCTGTCTATCGAACAAGCTTATGCTTGGAAGTAAATTTTATCTATGTTAAGTTAACTTATATGCAAATGCATCGGAATATGAGATGAAATTAGACTCGAGAATGAGAAACCACTTATGTTGCAAAAGCCCTCAATTACCCAAATGAAATGCTCGCCTTATTAGACGAAGACTTAAATGATAAACTCTTTAAGATATTCCAATTAAAACACCAACCTATGTTGCAGGAAACGTGGCATAGAGGTCCGTTTCCATACGAAAACGGGTACGAAACACGAAAACGCGTTTGGTACGGCCGTGAAACGCGTTTCCAGCCGTACTGCCACGTTTCTCGAAACGGAAACGTGGCCAGTACGGCTGGAAACGCGTTTCACGGCCGTACGACCCATGTTTCCTCATTAACTTGTGTTTTGTTTTAATATTTGTTTTTTAATTTACTTTTAGGGTATGTTAGTGACTTCTAGTTGCTTCTAGATGTGTGTCTAAAGTTATAAATGTGAATTTTTGCCCTAGTGTTGATATGTAGTTCATCAGGAAGTTTGAGGCATACGCTGTTCATGGTAATGTTAAATTCTTAAAGTAAAAGTGCTATTCTCCTTTATTTTTCATTTTCATCCTTTTACTTAAATTTTTAACATTACCATGAAATGACTCAGGATGTTTGAGAGTGGTTTCGTCCTCATTGGATTTCATATGGAGAAAGTAGAATTTTAGATCTCACTCAAAATCCAGCAGACTTATTTGTTTTTCAGGATTTCACGATTGGGGGGATTGCAATGTTTCCATTGGATTTTATCATGTACTAAGGTATGGAACTTGTATTTAATCAAGAGAATCAAGCCCTCTATGCAGGGGAAACTCCCAATAATCAAGATCATGTAGGGTACTAGGGTATGAAACATGTATTTAATCAAGAGCACTAAGGTCGTTTCACTATGTAGGAGGAGACTCCCAATACAACAATGGTCCTTCTAAAGAATGGGATGTGGATGCAGAAAATCCTAATTTGGATCTCTCTCTTGCAGCCTTATAGTCTTTATTGTACGTGCAGCCTCATATATTAATATAAATAAAGGTTGATTTTGAGATTTGGATATATAATAAATGTTTCTTTTGGATATTCCCATATTTTTATTTTCATTATGTGATTATTCATGAGTAAATGTGATGTAAATTAAATCTTAATGTTTAAGTGTAATAAATTATAATGTATCATTTATGCTTTATGATTGCACATATATATATATATATATATATATATTCGCATTTCCCCGTTTCCAAAATTTGGGGAGGTCGCGTTTCGTATCGCTTCCCGTTTCGGAAACTCGTACCCGTTTCCTCGTTTTGTGCAAGTTAGACACCAACTTATTTCAAATCTTCTTGATACAATTTAGCTCAAAGAGAACAAAAACTACTTTGCAATTCGATATCAACGTCAACAAATGCTCAAAGTATGCTTAGCTTGGGAAACAGAGATACACAATCTATTATAATTCCACAACAAGATTCTTTAACAATCACTTGAAAACATTTGTAAAATGTCTAGCATGTAAGGAGCATTAAATAATCCAAGTGATGACAATAGATAGATGCAAGATATTCAACAAATGCACAATGTCTTAAGAATTAAATTTTAAGAATTCAAATACCTTGAACAACCACGAAATTTAAATGTTAACCAATTTCGATCCCAGATTTAAAAAATCATGCTTAGTGACCCAAATCTAGAAAAAATTTCCTATAGTTAACCTTTAGATATAAAAATTTAAGCACATTTAACTATAGAGAAATGAAAAATACTAATACCACAAAAATTTACTTTTAGATCTTACCTTAGCACAAAAGACACCAAGAAAGAGTTAAAAAATTTACAAATTTAGCTAATCCTTTAGGAAATTTTTTTCAATGTGCTAAATAATATTAAGTGCACTAAATGGTTAATCAAAATTTTCTTTTAATGTGACCAAAGTAAATCAAAAAATTAAAATTTTTTAAATTTTTTAATGGGCCAAAGGCCACATAAAAAATTTAAAATCTTTTAGCGCTAAAATTTTACTTTTGATTTAAAAATTTATGATGTCTCAAAGTCGCATAAAAATAAAAATTAATGTGAAGCCCCTTTTAGCTTTTAGGAATTTTTTAACTTTTTTATTTTTTTTAGATTTTAATTTTAAATGTTTTTTAGATTTTTTAATTAAAATCAAAATATAACAAAATAAAATAAAAAATAACAAAACCCAAATCTAATTCCCCTTTTTATTTATTTATTTTTAAATTAACAAACAAAGTTAAAAAAAGATTTATGAACAAACCAAAATCATAAACTAAAATATATCAAACCTAACTTAATAAATAAAAAATGCTAAAACTATCTAAAACTCTAAACTAAACCCTTACGCATACGAACTTGCTGTTTTGTTTGCAGATTTGAGGGATTCGACAGCAACAAGGAATGGAGGTCAAGGGCAAGACGGAGATGAGCAGTGATGGGAGGATGCAACAGGTTTGGAGGCAACGAACAGGGATGCATGGATGGGCAACAAATGAAGAGCGAGCAGGAGGCTGCGGGCTAGTTTTGAGGAGCTCCGCAGGCAAGCAGAGTAGAGAGCATGGAAGGGTGCGGGTTTATGGAAAGAAAACAGCATGTGGAGCAAACCGCACGCGAGAGGAGAAGAGGCAGCATGGAAAGGTGGAGCAGCGGACAAGGTTATCGCATGCTGAGGATAGCATGGGCAATAGAAGGAAAACATGCGAAGACCTGAGGGGCGCTGGAATGACCGCGCGCAGGTGAAGGAGGAGCAATGCCAACATAAGGATGAGGAACGAAAGAGGCTACAAGGTGAGCGTGGACTGGACAGTGAAATTTATTTTTGAAATTTTTGAAGAGGTTACGGGAATGGGAAGAGAAAAACGCAGGTATTAGACAACAAAGGCAAGGAGTTTATGCAGAGATGGACGAAACCGAGGGTATGAGCATTGCTTGATGGACATTGATGGACTGAGCAGATTTAAGATGAAAGCAACAAATGGAAAGACGTAGAGCTTCAGCCAGGATTTTTCTTCTCATGTAGCAGTGTGCCTCTCCAAAAAAATTTCGAAAACTCCTCAGCAAAAACTGCAAAACGAAACTCCAGGCAACAAACAAAATGGAAGGTTGTGGCCCAATAAAACCCAGAAATTTCCAGATCAAGTTGATATGTTCTAATTCAGATTTATAATCGAAACCCCTGTAAAATTATCTCCAATTTAAAAATAAAAATAAAAAAATTAAGAAACCCTTGGACTACAAAAATAATGCACCTGCAAAAGTTGGTTTTGAGGTGAGATCTTACTCTCCAAGGCCTAGATCTGGTTTTCAAAATCAAACTTCACCTTTAGATCTGCAACTTGTTCCTGAAAACACAAACGCTCAGAACCCGGATATACAAAAACATGAAACCCCAGAAACCCTAGACAGAGAAAGAAAGAAATAAAATTACAGATCTATGCACAAGGACAACAAATCTACTAGATCTGGCGAGTGTGAGTCCAACTCAGCTCCCAGATCTGATAATCTAAGGCTCTTAAAAGCCAGATTTATCAATTTAGCACAGAAAATTTTCAAATTTTAAATTTAAAAGGAGGTGCTTCGCCAAAAACCCTTCATGCATCACCAATAAAATTTCTTATGATAAGACCGGGATCAAATCAAAATGAGCTCTTCAAAAAATACTAATCTTACTAATCGGGAGTTGGTTGATCTAACTGAAAACTTCCCCGAACGCCCGATGATCTAAAAAAAATCAAAAATTTCTTGCACAACTCAGTTCAACCATCAACATAGGTCGAGAGAACGATAATAAAATTCAGATCTAATAGAGATACCTGCTATTATATTCAAAACTTAAATTACCATTCAAACCCCAGCGATTGAGCAAGATACTTGTGCTCAAATCACTCTTCAAAAAGCTATCATCAATGGCTAAAAGGAAATCTATGCATGAAAATAACACATCTTACAACATTTCCACGAAGAGTAACACCAGCAGAAATTAACCACAAAGACTTTCTTTATTACTCATAAAAAAAAAGATTACAAGAGAGCTTTCACTTAGCACACGACTCAAAAATCGAATCATCTCAACTAACAACTGACCTCCTATTTAAAGATAAACCTTCCAACGGCTAGTTTGAGTGATCCTTGTCAAAGTGATCTCGACAGTTGATGATCAAAATTTCTTTTAATCTCATTCGTCGAAATTTAATTTTTGAGGAAATTTCGAAATTTTCAATTAAATGCATTTTAATTAATTCAAAAATTTCAAAAATTAAAGTTTTGAATCAATTTCCTCAAAATTTTGACTTTGACTTGACCCCATGGACTAAAGGCTTAAAATTTAGCAAAATAATCAATTAACCTTGGTCCCTGGACCTCTTAAAATTTAATTTTAAGGACCCACGAATTTTGCCTTTGGAAAATTTAAATTTACCTAGGACCTATAATTAATTAAATTTCTGGCTTAGGATTTTAATTAATTTTGGCCAAAAAATTTAATTAATTAACCTATGAGGGGATAAACTATTTTTCGAACTTTCAAGCCACTTTACATCATTATTTTCATATCTATTACATCACAAGGGGGAAAACCCATCTAAAATAGACCCTCACAGACTACCCATTTCTGTGACACAAATATAATCTAGTAGACTAAGCAATTTGTAATAAAATAACCTAACCAAATAGTTAGGATTATTCCCAAATTACTTTTACACAGACTCGATCTATAACACTAGGACTCGCCTAAGATCCTGGTGACAAAATTCATTCAAGCATTGGGGTAAGGCTAAAGGAAAACTTTGCCGACCATCCGAGAATGGATTAGTGAGATAAAAAACCCTCCCGGAATGTAGATCGTTACCAAAAAAATAGGTTTACCTAGGTGATTATATACATGACACAAATCTGTTGAGATTATTTACATCACATACATGCAGAATGGGTTTACATTATAACATGACAATCAGGTTGATAATGATAGCTAGACAACGCGAACACATCAATCAGGTGCTATCCCTTTTGCAAAAAAAGTGGATGTACTGCTATGGGTTGTTGACACGTAGTGGTCAACAACGTGTTTACAAACACACATAATTCGGGGAGGTTAAAAAACTTCCTAGGATGAAATCCCTTGCCAAAATCAAAGGCTTATCTAGGTGTTGTTACAATAAATGGTCATACTAGCGTCATTTACAATAGAATTTGCAAAAATTGGGTTTACAATGATGAATTCATGTTGACTGATGACTTTGATCTTTGAAAAACTTTATCCACTTCCTTGTACACTGCTTTCTTGGATTGTTAAGAAAGTGTGGTCAAACTTTCTCAATAGGTCCACAAGGCGTTAGCCTCCCCCTCCCCTTGTCCACACTTTGGGTTGGGCCTGGAACAATGCCCCGGAGATTGATGCAGCTAAAAAAAAGTTAAAAGCATAATTTTGCCACTTACAATAGGAAATGTACTATAAAATGCAAAAGATGGCAGGGGCATAAAAATTTAACACATCGGCAAAAGCTAAAAATGAGCTCTCTCGCTTATCATTATGGCCATCACCCTGGTTCCTAAGGCCCCTATGTGTGCTCCTTACTTCATTAAGGAACCCATGATTGTCCCAACCCTTGGTGGGCGATGAATGACCCAACCTTAAGGAGGTATTCACTACTTTATCATAAGCACCATGCTCTCATTCCCTGGATCCTCAAGCAGTTAAAAGAAAGAAAAATCATTAAAAAGCGAAAGGCATATGAAGAAGGGTGCAAAGAAAAGCTGGGCTAACTCATGTACCACGATTGTGTCCTCCTACATCTATACACCCATGTGTGGACTTCCCTCATTATAGCGACCCTTGTACCATGGCATGTGGCTTGGAGCCTTCCTTGCTGCCCCCCTCCGTTCCACCATCATTTCACATGACACCTGCCACTTGACGAATGTACCATAGACCTATCACTCCCTTAGAGGTTAAAACCACCTAATAGGGTCTTTGATTAACCTCTTTTGTTGAGCTTGGTGACACCTGTACGCTCTAAAACCCATTAGGGAGGGCATGCCACTATGAAGTGTCCACTTTTGCCCCTAATTTCCAAGCTTATTTATTCAATTTCACTAATGAAATGTTGTACTGAAAGGCAAGGAGACACATTGGATTTTATACAGGATTGCATCTAGATCTCCATTTGGACTTTGTCTCCCTATACGAGGTTGAAGCCCTCTAGACGGTCATAATGGCAATTATAGGGTGAGCATTGAGAACCATGGGCCTCCACCACAGTAGAACATTCATTTCCATGCCATGGACCTTTTTAGCACCACATATTGCTTTCTCATGCCCCAACTATACAAAGATGATGATGCACCTGGACCACATTGCCTAGTTGGCCACACACTTACACCAGACACTTGGCAGTTGATCCAAGGCCCAGATGAGGTGTTGTCTTATTCGAAGAGACATGGGAGGGCTTGTATCATCATTCTAGCCCTTATTGACGGAGCGTTGACATGTTTGATCCAGTTGGAGACCCATGAGACCATTCACTGTGCCCCACAGCCACTAGGAAGCACCACAGATGTTTTGCTTGGAAACCAAGGGGCCAATGCCTTGGTCGTCATTTTGAAAGCCCTCCTCTTCATCTTGGCACATGGAGGACTTATTGTGGCCTTCCAACAACCCTTTGCACCATTATTATATCATTTCGTCCTCATTAGGAAAGCTTGTTTTGTCCTCTTGAGCTATTTCTTCGACTTGTCACCAAAGGAATTGTTATTTTGCACATTAAAGTTATTTTAGGGGCTCATTAGGCTAATTGGACAAAATCAAACTCCTTATGGCTCATATAAATAGAAGATGAGCCTCATTTGTAACTCATCATCATTTGGATTGGATTTATCTTGTAAAAGAATTTGAACTTACAATTTATGGACGAAATTGGAAGTTGTTGACGCATTTTGATGTTTGGATTTTCGCTAATTCTTGTCTTGGAGCTTCTAGTTGCAATTATGATAAGATGGATATGTTGGGAATACCAAGGGGGGGTGAATCAGTGTTTCTTAGCAATTAGCACTTTTAAATCTTTTCAGAGCATTGGTTAGTCTTCAATTATTATTAATGTTTATGCAATAATAATAGTAAATAAAAGAACACAATAGACACAAGAATTTTAGGTGGAAAACCCCCTCCCGGTCAAAAACCACCAAACATTTTTCTAATAAATTCTTCAATATTCAGCCCCAACTGAAATGAAAACAACAACTTCCGAGAATTCTAGAAAATCATTCTTCTGCTGCTCCCACTGGAAGGACGCTCCAACACCCTGGTTTCTTCAGTATTCAACTGAATGGATGCCCCAACATCCTAGACCAACCTACCACCATGAAGTGTTCGCAGGCTCCAACCTGTAGGCGACTTCATGCACCAGCCTAGCACCTCCCTGCCACCCTAAAATGACTGAAAAGAGGCAAGAGTGTGCATTCCCGTACCAGGGACAACGATCCATGATACAATATGACCTACAATGATTTTGACCGAACACCCAATCACACAATGACCTGCAACCCAACCATGACATCATCTCAACAGAGACTCCTATACCTCCCAATAATGCCTTTTCGACTCTAGGCAGATTGACTCTTTTACAATAATGACTCTTCCAATGGTGACACTTTTGCAAATGACTCTTTTACAACTTTACAATGATGACTCTTGGACTTGACACTTCTTCACAATATACAAATGGTTGTCATGTATTCAAAGGATGTTCCGCTGCAATGCTTCCTTTGGTTTGATACTTTTTCTCTTGAATTCTTGCTTGAAGTTGTACTTGAATCTTCTTCTACTTGCATGCAAAATTTGCCTGGCGAAACTAATCCCAAAACAAAAACAAATACCCTTCAACTTACCTCTACCTGCAAAACACATGTAAGTGCATAATAATGAATAAATACAAATTAAAATTACAATGCATAACTGAAATGTGCTTGTCACTTTTGTTGTTGACTTGTTACAACAGTAGACAAAGACTCCCACTCTTGATATAGGCTCGAAAACTGACCTAAAGATATGTACAATAAAAACTTATGACAGGCCCTAGACTTGTGATGGACCAAGTTCTAAGCACAACAACAGAGACCATTCTATCAACTATGACAAGACAAGTAACATGAACTTACAACATCATATAGATTTAGAAAACTTGGTGTAGCATCAAGAATATGTAGCATAAAATGTGTAGTATCAAGAATAGGTTATCCGAAAAACTAATTGTGACATATAGAGATAGAGATATAACCAAGACATTGTATATACTTATGTTGTCCTGCAAAAATATATGCCAGAGATGATACTCAAAATTCAAATGTAAACACTAATCATACATACCTTGTTGTAGGATACTTACCCTTGACTGTTGATGTGTGGTCCTTACTGCAGTGATCCTTGAATGCATGTTTTTTCTTGCCTTCTAGGATCTCGATATTGAATCTGTTGTATCTATGTAATTTCGGATCTCCAGGATCTGCAATTTCATCCTATGGTAGACCTCTAAGTCCTCTTTCCAACCCCACAAGTCTAATCAAGGTTGGATTCTTCAAGAAAGAGTTATACCCAATCTCCCATGATGACCTGATTATAGACTGGTTTAGTAGAGCGAACTTGTACGAAGTGCCACATGTCCCTATTGCGACCTTCATGCCTAAAAACGCTACTCAACAAACTACAGTCCGTCCTCTTTCTGTGACTATTTAGGAAATTTGAATCCAATGCTCAGAGAGAACGTTATGATGATTTTCCCAATGTCACTCGTTCGACACGGAATTCGAGAGCCTGCAAAAACCCTAACTTCCTCAAATCATATCTTCGAAAATATAGCGAACCGAGATCTAAAATTCGGTCAAGAGGTTCATCAAGATTTTGGCTCAAATGGGTTTTAACTTCAGATTTTGAAGCTTCACAAAAGAAAAGTTATAGTGAAAATGCCACGATGACCTGTTTGAAGCCACAAAATCCCTACAAGAGGAGGATATGAGCGTCATTATTTATATGAATGTCCTGAGTTGAGAGGGTCCTCAACAAGTGAACGTTGGAGGGATTTTAGGAGAAATTTTTTTTATTATTAATTATTGACTATTCAATGACCACAACCAATTATGAGTGCCATGCCACAACCCCATAGGGTTTTAGCCCACTAACTGGGTTTACTAACTTCAAACATGAAGAATTACTTAGCGTGCCATATATCAACGGAAACATCTCGATGAGTAGAATCCATCTAGAAGATCCTTGACTCAGAATAGAGAAACTTGTAAAGTCAAAATTCCCATGCAAGATCGGGGTAGCCCCTGGTGCTGCTTGGGATGACATCAATGACAACCACTAATCAACAATCTCCCCCTTTGGCATTGATGGAAACACAAGTACTCCCTCTACGATCATGACACCTCTTCCTACTACCTTCTCTCCCCCTTTGGCATCAATGACAAAGGGTAACTCCCCCTGACAAACAGCCATTCTGCGGACCTGTACACACCTCCACTCCCCCTTTCTACTCGAGTAGATAAGAGAAAAAGTCTAATGAAAACTTGGGAGAATCCCAAGCTTTTGGCAAAGATACTCAAATGTTTCACAAGGTAATGGTTTGGTAAAGATGTCAGCAATTTGTTCCTTTGTGCCAACATATTCAAGCTTGATATTCCTTTCAGCGACTTGCTCTCTAACGAAACGATATTTAATCGGAATGTGCTCCATTTTGGAATGCATTACAGGATTCTTGGAGATACTGATGGCATTGGTGTTATCACAAAAGATGGGAATAGGCTCATCGAACTTGACTTGAAGATCTTGCAAAGTTTACTTCATCCAAAGAACTTGAGTACAACAAGCTACTGCCGCGACATATTCTGCTTATGTTGTGGATAACGAGATTGAAGTCTGCTTTTTACTTAACCATGAAACAAGACAACCACCTAAAGAGAGTGCTCCTCCACTGGTACTCTTACGATCATCAACACTTCCTGCCCAATCTACATCTCTATAAGCTTGGAAGACCAGATCATTTCCTTTGGGATACCATAGACCATCTTTCGATGTGCCCTTAAGATACCAAAGAATTCTTTTGACGGCAATAATATGAGATTCTTTTGGTGCTGCTTGGAATCTTGCTACTTGTCCAACTGCCTACATCACATTAGGTCGGGAGGTTGTCACATATAAGAGACTACCAATCATGGATCTATACAACCTTTAGTCCACATCCTTTGACGAATTTTCTAAGCTTAACTTGCAACATGTTACCATGGGGGTAAGGATTGGCTTGCAATCTTCCATTTGGAATTTCTTGAGCATTTCTTCGATGTACTTGGTTTGATATATGAATATTCCTTTATCCTGCGGAGAAATCTAAAGCCCTAAAAAGTATTTCAGTTTGCCAATCATAGACATTTCAAACTCTCTTTGCATTTTTGTGGCAAAGTCTTTGCTTAATCTATCATCACTGCTTCCAAAGATTATATCATCAACATATACTTCAATAATTGTTAGGTTATCTCGATCCACTTTCACATAAAGATTGTTGTCAACACTTCCTTTCTTGAATCCCTATTGATGTAGATATACGTCAAGATGATCATACCAAGCCCTAGGAGCTTGCTTGAGACCATATAGAGCCTTCTTTAATCTGCAAACGTAGTCTTCTTTGTCAGAGAGCAAAAAACCTTTGGGTTGTTCAATGTAAACTTCTTCCTCCAATTCACCATTTAGAGAAGCTAACTTAACGTCCATTTGGTAGACCTTGATTTTTCTCGAGCAAACATAAGTGAGAAACATCCTAATAGCTTCCATTCTGGCAACGGGAGCAAATGTTTCTTCAAATTGATTCCATCAACCTATGCATATCCTTTGCAGATTAATCTTGTCTTGTTCCTGGTAACCTGTAATCATTCAACTGTTTTACTCCGCCTAAACCTGTAATGAAACTACCATCTTGTTCAAACTACCTTCCTGTCAATCGTAGAATTGTGCCATATACTGTTGCATAGACTCCTCCTCTACAAACATTAAGGAGTCCGAAAGCCAAATTGTTCAAAATAGTGAGTCACCTAATGGGCCATCTTGACTTGAGTCATTATCTGAAGCAACTACTAATTCCTTATGACCTTTTTCTTTTACAAATCCTGAAAGCATCACTATTGAAACCTTGTTATCTGCTTTGTCTTCTTGTACCTGTTTCCTTTTCCAAGCCTTCTTATTCCTACAATCTCGAGCCATCTGCCCATAGTTATGACACTTGAAGCATTCAATGTTGTCCATAGGTGATTCGAACTGATATCTGCAACCGCAAGCGCTATGGCCATAATTATGGCATTTGAAACATTCAATGTTTGGCCCATTTAACACATATTCTCTTCTGACAAAATCATCGTGGAACCTGTCTCATGATCCTGCAAACTTGCTTCTAGGGTTTTGTAGATAATGATTGTATCTGTCAAAAACTTCACAATCTCTAGCCATATGTCCATAGTTAGCACATAAAAAGAAATAAACATTAAATAAATGTGCGTACCTAAATGGTTCATTCAGATGCAATGGTCCTTAATAGTTGTACCTATCAATAACTTTACAATCCTTGGCCACATGTCCATACTTAGCGCATGAAAAACAATAACTATTAATAAACGAACATACCTGGAAGATTTTTCATTCTTTTTTGGAGGTGGTGTTGTAGTTTGGTGTGGTCCTTTGTTCTTGATTGGTTTGGTCTTGTTCTTTGGATTTGCAACAATCTTCTTTGGCTTTTCACTTTGATCAACTTCCTTTTTAGAATCATCCTACAAAGATGTGAAGCTTGTACCTTCATCAACTGGAGCTTTACCATCTTTAATTGCCTTCATTTTTGCTTCTTCATCTGTCTTATCTTGCAAGTGTTCTTTTTGCAATCCCTTGAGTTTGTTGATCTCATCACGGGTTGCATCAAGTTCTTCTTGCTTTTGAGCAAGATCTTCTTGAAACCATCTTTTCAAGATCTTCCTTCTTTTTTCTGCCTCCTCAACCTATAGCTTGAGAAGACTAATCTTCCTTCTTTTTTCTGTCTCCTCAACCTATAGCTTGAGAAGACTAGTCTTCTCTACTTCTTTGTTGAGAACCTGTATCTGTTCCTTCTACTTCTCATTTTCAATCCTGAGCTTGCTTATTTCTACAGAAGATGTTTCTAATTCCTTTTTCGTTTGGTCAACAACGGATATGCATCTTTGATCAAGTTCCTTCCTTTCAATTTCTACTTCGTGCATCTATTGTGTGATCCCGCTAATCTCTACAAATGTTGTGTCGAGTTCTTGTTGCTTTTGTTGGACTTCTCTCTTGAGGTCTCGTGTTGTTGTATTCTTGATTTCTTCCAATTGAGTTCTAAGGCTGCTAATAATCTTCTAAGACTCTTCATTTTCTTTGATGAGTTCTTTTGTTGTCTTCAATTCTGCTTCCAAAAGTCTTGTCTTTTCCTTCTAACTTTTGAGTTCCTTTATCACCTTGATCACTTGATTTTGAAACTATGTTTTACTCATTCCTCCCATTTCTTTACCATAATCAGAAGGATCTGAATTTTCAATAACATCTTGACCTGATTGCTTTGTTGAATAGGGATTATAAAGCTTTTCCCAAATAGCTTTAGTTGTTGAAGATTGACCAACTTTTGTTTTCACAGAATATGGCAAAACATTCAAAAGTACATTCATGGCCTCTAAATTCTACCTTTTAGCTTCGTCGGTAGATGTGTCTCCAGAAACAATTGATTCCCATACTCCATGTGCCTGCAAATGTAATTCCATCCTGGATTCCCATATCTAGTAATTATCTGCATCAAAATTAGGGGTTGGTACACAATACTCACTTTCTTCGGATTTTGTTGTACCTGTACCTTCCTTTGAAATCTTTGTAACCTGCTTCTTTGACTTTCCCATCTCTATGCTCTAAAAAATGACTTCCAGCGGTTAAGTTGTTATTGAAGGAACCAAGCTCTGATACCAATTGTTGGAAATACCGGGGGGGTGAATCAATATTTCTTAGCAATTAGCACTTTTAAATTTTTTCAGATCATTAGTTAATCTTCAATTATTATTAATGTTTATGCAGTAATAACAGTAAATAAAAGAAAACAGTAGACACAAGAATTTTAGGTGGAAAACCCCCTCCGGGTCAAAAACCATCGAACGCTTTTCTAATAAATTCTTTAATCTTTAGCCCCAACTGAAATGAAAGCAACAACTTCCTAGAATTCTAGAAAAGCATTCTTCTCCAGCTCCCACTGGAAGGACGCCCCAACATCCTGGTTTCTTTAGTAGTCAACTGAACGGATGCCCCAACATCCTAGACCAACCTACCACTGTGAAGTATTCACAGAGTCCAACTTGTAGGCCACTTCATGCACCAACCTAGCACCTCCCTGCCACCCTATAATGAATGAAATGAGACAAGAGTGGATTCTCGTACCAGACCACCATGAAGTGTTCACAGGCTCCAACTTGTAGGCGACTTCATGCACCAGCCTAGCACCTCCCTGCCACCCTATAATGACTGAAATGAGACAAGAGTGTGGATTCTCGTACCAGGGACAACGATCCACGATACAATATGATTTACAATGATTTTGACCGAACACCCAATCACACTATGACTTGCAACCCAACCATGACATCATCCCAACAAAGACTCCTATACCTCCCAATAATGCCTTTTCGACTCTAGGCAGATTAACTCTTTTACAATAGTGACTCTTCCAATGATGACACTTTTACAAATGACTCTTTTACAACTTTACAATGATGACTCTTGGCCTTGACACTTCTTCACAATATACGGATGACTGTCATGTCTTCAAAGGATGTCCCACTGCAATGCTTCCTTTGATTGGATACTTCTACTCTTGAATTCTTGCTTGAAGTTGTACTTGAATCTTCTTCAACCTGCATGCAAAATTTTCCCAACGAAACCAATCCCAAAATGAAACAAAATACCCTTCAACTTACCTTTGCCTACAAAACACATGGAAGTGCATAATAATGAATAAATACAAATTAAAATTACAATTACAATGCATACATGAAGTGTGCTTGTCACTTTTGTTGTTGACTTGTTGCAGTAGTAGACAAAGGCTCCCACTTTTGATATAGGCCTGGACTCTATGCAAGACTATATCCAACACTGACCTAAAGATATACACAAGAAAAATTGATGACAAACCCTAGACTTGTGATGGACCAAGTTCTAAGTACAACAACAGAGACCATTCTATCAACTATGACAAGACAAGTAACATGAACTTACAACATCATATAGATTTAGCAAAAACTTGGTGTAGCATCAAGAATATGTAGCACAAAATGTGTAGTATCAAGAATAGGACATCTGAAAAACTAATTGTGACATATAGAAACATAGAGATATAACTAAGACATTGTATATACATACGTTGTCTTGCAAAAACATATGCCAGAGATGATACTCAAAATTCAAACGTAAACACTAATCATACATACCTTTCTATAGGAGACTTACCCTTGTCTATTGATGTGTGGTCCTTACTACAGTGATCCTTGAATGCATGTTTTTCTTGCCTTCTAGGAGCTCGATATTGAATCTATTGTTTCTATGTAATTTCGGATCTTCAAGGTCTGCAATTTCGTCCTATGCTAACCCCCTGAGTCCTCTTTCCAACCCCACGGGTCTGATCAACATTGGATTCTTCAAGAAAGAGTTATGCCCAATCTCCCATGATGACCTGATTATAGACTAGTTCAGTAGAGCGAACATGTACGAGATGCCACATGTCACTGTTGCGACCTTCGGCCTTGAAAACACTACTCAACAAACTACAGTCAGTCCTCTTTCTATGACTAATTACAAATTTGAATCCAATGCTCAAAAAGAAAGTTATAACGATGTTCCCAACGTCACCTGTTTGACATGGAATTCGAGAGCCTGCAAAAACCCTAACTTCCTCATATCATATCTCCGAAAATATAGCGAACCAAGAACTGAAATTCGGTCACGAGGTTCACCAAAATTTCAGCTCAAATGGGTTTTAATTGCAGCTTCTGAAGCTTCACAGAAAAAAATTGTAGCGAAAATGCCACGATGACTTGTTTGAAGCCACAAAATCCCTACAAGAAGAGGATATGAGGGTCATTATTTATATGAATGTCTTGAGTTGAGAGGGTCCTCAACAAGTGAACATTGGAGGGATTTTAGGAGAAATTTTCTTTTTTATTAATTATTGATTATTCAATGACCACAACCAATTATGAGTGCCATACCACAACCCGATACGGTTTTAGCCCACTAGCTAGGGTTACTAACTTCAAACATGAATATCTCTCAAACCGTGAAGAATTACTTGGCATGCCATATATCAACAGAAACATCTCAACGATTAGAACCCATCTAGAAGATCCTTGACTCAGAATAGACTAAGTTGTCAAGTCAAAATGCCCATGCAAGACTGGGGTAGCCCCTGGTGCTGCTTAGGTTGACATCAATGACAACCACAGTTCAACAGGATATACTCGCATTTCTTTGTAAGTGTATATTTGATGCTATATATTTCTATTTTTGCATGTCTAATGTATGGAATGTCTTATCATGATCTTGTTTATGCCCTAATTTAATGTGAATTATTGAAAGCACTTGATTATTGAAGCATTGCATGCGTTAGTTGTTAAGAAATGTGAATGAATGTTCCTAGAGGCTTGTGTTGTTTTGCAAACCTTGAAACTCCATCATCTCTTGCCAAATGAAGTATAAATTCCTCTGTTGCTGGGTTGCTGCCTCATTAGGGTTAGCGAAAAGCTACATAGGACTCCTTGATAGAGCAAAGTTCCTTCCTCGAGGTCAATCTTGACTCCATTTCTCCCATTTGTCAAGGCATTGGGTCCTAATCCTATTTGATCAACCTTAAAACTTTCTCCTTCCATATTTCCCATTTTCTGCCCTAACCCCAGAAGGCCAACTAGGGCCTAGTGTGAAATGCATTAGGAAGGTCATATTGGAGAGCGACTTGGCATGCTAATGCATTGGGGTTTCATCTTGGCATCCTCAAAGTTTGAAGAAAATCTCATGGCCAGATTGAGAGAAATCCTGAGCCCTAGCTCCAACATCGCTTCTGCCCTTAGACTTCTCTGGTTAGCGGCATTCCACAAGTCATTTGTTCTTGAAAAATCATTGGGAGTTAATCATTCCTCGACCTATCTTATCCTTAGACCTAAGGTATCCTATTCCTCTTTGATCTTGTAAACCCTAGGCCTTGCTTGGATGCCCCTAGGTCTCTCTTGTGGTCCCAAATCCTTGTAGGATCATTACCTCACAAAATCCTAAGAGAGGCCCTTTCATTTCCTTAAGAAGCCTTGATCTCGGTGTGTCCCTTGTATTGAGTTTCCGTCAACCCTAGGTCTAGGCCTCATCATAAGCCTTTCTTGGAGAGCCTATATCTTGCTTTTGAAGCAACCAAGCCATTATTTGAGTCTCTCCTTTGAATGGGATTTGGAAATCACATCATACCTAGTCATTGATCTTATTATTCTAGTGATTTATTTCATACCGGGACTCCTCTCATAGGTGAAAGTCTGTAAAGAGCAGGGGACATTGACTGAGGTGACAATGGGTCTTTGTCCCATTGTTGTCATTAAGTCTAGTAGTTGTCCCTTTGGTACCCTCCAAGTACCTCTGCTAGATTGTGTGGCAACATTTTTGGCACCATTGTCGAGATGAAGCAGGTCTTCATTCCATGTGAATCATCAAGGAATTGATTCATTGACGACATTATAAATATTCTTCTAGTGACTACATTCACTATGCAATCCCCAAGTTTGCTTAAAGAAGACAATATTCCTCCTTTAACTATGGCTGCTGCAAAAACAGGGGAGAGAACTCCACCTGTTAGAACTAACCTCCTCCCTAGTTTGAAAAGGTTGGCAATTCGACTCTCGAAATGGCTACCAATACTAATGCCAACCAATGTTTCACAACTCGTACTCGTATAAGACTCGTCTGGCTATTGACTCGGCGACTCGTATAAGACTCTAGAACAACCCATATAAGACTCGACAAAATACAGAAAAAAATTAAAAAATAAAAATAAAAAAACAAACAAACAAACTATAAAAAAATAAGATCTCCAATTTTTTTTTTTTAAATATGAATTTTGAGCGGGCCCACAAGTCTTATGTGGGTCCTATGTGGGTCCTATGCGGGTCTTCATGGGTTCAATACGAGTAGACAGGTTCTATCCGGGTTTGGATGAGTACGGGTAGAGACCACAGGTACTATGTGAGTGGCATGTCTCGCTATATAACCCGTCAAGACCCACGGGTATTCGCGAGTCTAATAAGAGATGTGCTACACTGATGCCAACCAAAATCAAAACCAACCCAAGATCCCAGGAAGCAAAAAGCACCTCTCTAGTATTTTCAAGCCTTTGACATTAAGTGACAATCCCGATTCTTTACCTGAGAAATATCATGAATGGTTACCCAAGTTCAAAGGGAATGCTAATAAAACAGTCTGTGACCATATACAAGATTTCTTCTTGGCACTTTCCCCAAGGGTAATTGAGGATGATGACGTGATGATGATACTTTTTGCTTTATCCTTTGAAGGGCACGTAAGGGAATGGTATCCTAGTCTCCCTCCTGGTAGCATAGATGACTTTGACAAATTTGAAGATGCCTTTCTAAGAAGATGGTCATCTAATGTCGAAGGAGCCTTTAACCTTGAGAAATTATTCCAAATCAAAAAGGAAAGCAGAATGGACATTAGTGAGTTTATCAAAAATTTTGGTAGACCGTTAGGGATATTCTTGATCATCTTAAACCTCCCGATGTGTTCATACTTGACAAATTCATTAAGTTGTTGGGGAGCATCCAACATATCAATTGAAGGATAAAAAGCCCAAAACTCTTGCTGAGGCCAAAGAAATTGGCATAGAGGTTGAGCAAAATTGAAATGCTACTAAAATTGAGATGTTTGAACATACTAGGGCTAAGGTGGAAACTAAGAAGAGAAAGTCTAAGGATCAACTAGAAGAAGGCATAGTCATTGCCCTTAAGAAGCTTGACAAATTATCCAAGGACATGAACTCTAAGGATAAGTTGTATACAAAAGAGTTAACCGCTCTTAAAAAGGCCCAAAAATAAAGTTTTGTTCCCAAGAATAAACCTTTTGTCAAGAAAACTAATGATGAAGGCAAACAGGGTCCACCCCAAGTTCTTAACACATTGGCCCCAACCAATCTTGTTGAACAAGAGGAATCATCTTCCAAAGATGAGCAAAGTGATAATGAAGAAAGTGAAGATGAGGAGGGTGGTGATCAAGTAAATATAGTTGAAACCCAAGCCTTCAACATCATGTTAGGTGACATACACTCATCCCTGATTAGTGAAGTGACACTGAAGGATGAGAAGGATGAGCCTATTCTCAACACTAATGATAGTGGGAGATTCAAAGGGGTCCAATACTCAAGAAAGAATGATAAGAACCCTTCTACAAGCTCTAAAGGATAAAAAAAGAACGAACCTCCTCCCAAGCAATCTCTTCCTAAGCAGGCTCCTCCAAAGGAGCCCCAAAGAAGGATCCTCCTAAGAAAGATACCATCAAAAAGGACCCTCCTAAGGGGCAACCCAAGCCCAAAGCCAAAGATAAGGACATTGAACTTAACATCGATGTGGATGTCGCCAAAGGAAATATGCAGGTTCCCATCAAAGAAATTGTCAAGCTCCCACCCCAATAATGGCATGTAAAGCAAGCTTTAGGGATTGAAGAGGACCCACCTATCACATAACAAAAAATACACCTCTCTAGCACTAATCCTTGTCATGAACCATTCTTGCTCACCTTAGCCATTAATGACCTCTTTCTTCATAACTTCATGCTATATTCTGGTGCTTCTGCAAATATCATGCCATTAAAAGTCATGAAGCAACTTAATCTCAACATTACTCGCAAATACAAGAACATATGTGGTTTTGATTCTAAATCTATTAAGGTTGAAGGTATTATCAAGGACCTCAAAATATCATTAGCCATGAACAAAGACATATCATTACTCATCGATCTTATGATCATTGATATACCTGATGTATGGGCGATGCTATTGTCTAGAAAATGGGGTGCTATTGTGGGAGGTCAACTCCAAATGGATCTATCTTATGCCACCATCCCACAGCCCGATGGGACCCCTTTCATTCTTTATAGGGAACCTCTATATCCATCCCATGTGGTCAAGCCTAGCCCTATCCCATATTATAAAATGCCTGAGACTAAGGACCCTTCCCCTATTCTTCCCTCTTAGGAGGTCTGCATCCTCAAAAGACCTAATCAAAAACAAATCAAGAAGTGGAAGCCTAAGAAGGAATTCAAAGTAGGGAATGTTGTGTTGGTTGATAAAAATCCTATTCCCATCAAGGCTCATGGTAAGGTTGGTGAGAGATAATATTACATTGCTAGACTTAATGATGAACTTTTGTCGGAGTCAATCAAAATAAGTCGTATCACCCCTTTCCTTGATGCTTGACGTTGTATCATATGCATTTTAGAGTAGGATGCATTGCATGTTGACTTTGCATTAGAACTAACATCGTATATTATGTTATCATGCTAAATTAGATGCATTTATACTGAATTGCATTTAGAATTAGATTTTATTTCTTGTTGATTTTTAGGACTAACAAAAGCATGGGCGACCAATGTGAAATTTTCAAGGCTAATTGCAACAACTGCAAATCTATTCTTTTAATTGTAAATAATTTATGCAGTTTATTTGCTACGGCAAATAACCAATAAATCACACTGTAATTTTTCACCATAAAAAATTGCGGAAAATAAAATGCTAAAAACTGAGAAAATGCTAGCACACACACAATAATTTTGACACAGTATTTTTGGACAAATGACCCCTGAAAAACCCAACGTGGGAAAACCAATACAGTAGCTAAGGGTTTTTATTATTATGCAATAGTGAAATTTTGGGTACAATAAAATGGATGCCAACTGGCAATACTATCTAAGAGAAATACTAGCAAAGTCAACTGGGGGAATTTAAGCTCCTCCACAAGTAATCCTGGCTTAGTCTGGCCACTCGAACTGGCAAACTCAAACCCCTCTACATAGCCTTTGCGCAAGCCTTGTGTGGCCACTCACACGCTCAACCCAATCCTGCCACGAATCTGCCTCTAACTGAATGTTGCTACTCTGGAAAGAATTCTCTAGCCCTCTGGAAAATTATTCTGACCTCCAGCAACTGAATCCTCCTCCTCCTCAGCGAAATCGAATTTCGCTCTTGAGGCTATTGCGTAGTTCCTGTGCAACCTCCTGGAGAAATAATACGACTTCCTCCCCTGACTCTCTAAAACTAGAAATCTCCTCCGGAATCACTGTCTCTACCCCTTGCGTCCCTTCTAGCTCGAACTCTCTTCCTAGCTCGACCTCTAAAGCTGGATAGCTCGACCTGCTAAGGAACTTGCACTACTGGCTTCTCACTCGTGTGTTTTTTTCTCCAACCCCATCAACAGTATGGTCCCCTATAGCAAGGGTAATTATCCATGAGTATACTACAATTGTTGTTGCTCTCCTATGGACCCTGCCCAATTTTGCGCAACTTTGGAGTCTATAACTCAATGTCTCCCCACCTCTCTCCTGGAGGTATAGCTACATACAAAGTGAAATCTTCCTCTAGCCTAGAGGACTACCGATCTATCTTTTGTTGAAGTTGTTGCTTGCTTTTCTTCTCCTTCTTGTCCTTCTTCCTCTAAGGACACTGAGTACTGTAGTGACCGAACTCACCAAACCAGAAGCATTTAATCTTCGACAGGCCTTTTTTCTTTTTCTCACCTCCATGTGAGCCTTGTCCCTAACTGGGACCCTTCTTTGCCTTTCCCTTTGACGCAAGGGCTACGTTCTCCTCCTTCTTCAAAGTCTTCGATCCTTTGTTGATGCCACTGAAACTACTCTTAACTAGAGCAAGTCGCATATCCCCCTGCATGAAATCTAACCACAAATGATCCCATCCAGGGGGAGTATCTTATCCAATAATGCCTTGGACAAAGGTAGTCCACTCAGGGAAACCATTGATGGCTACACGCACCAATTCAGCTTTTTGTGGCGTCTCACCTATGGCAGAAAACTCAGTCCGGATATCTGGAATCCCAGTAAGGTATGGAGTAACTCCCTCTCCCTTCTGCATCCTGGTGGTTCTTAGCTTCTCATTTAGGAACTGCTCATCTAGCAAAAATGACATCTTGGCCTTCCAAATAACATAGTTGGAAACACTATCCAATCTATCCTGATCACAGAGTTTTGTTGAGGCCATCTTTGCAAACTCACGACTAGGTTATAAACAAGAATCTCCTCTTGCTTGGATACTGCTCTGCATTTTCTTATGGAAATGCGCAGTCCTGCTAGTTGATTTTTCCTTTGCAACTAGAAATTACGAATCTTCTAAAACAGGAAACTCTCGGTGTGTGCTCTTTCTCTTCCTCCCGTCGTTGATTTTTCTACTGCAAAAACCAACCATGCCCAAACAAGGAATCCACTCTACAAAAACTACGAGTTGCTCACCTTCTGCCTGTTGGAATCACTTCGCAGACAAATCGACCTTTCCTGCACTCTACAACTGGAAATTCGACCCCTTGTCCAGCAATTTGCACTGCCTAGCTAGGTACTATGCAACCCATGAAGAAATCAGATTGTTGCTCCTTCTGAGCTACGAATTTCTCCCTCTTCATTTCTGAGCTTCCTGTCTGTCTGTTGCACTCTCATACCATATGAAATTTTCAAGTCTAATTGCAGCAACTAGAAATTTATTCTTCTAACTGTAAATTATTTATGCAGTTTATTTGTTACGACAAATAACGAATAAATCACACTGCATTTTTCCACCATAAAAGATACTGCAGAAAATAAAATGCTGGAAACTGAGAAAATGCTAGCACAAACACAATAATTTTGACATGGTTATTTTTGGACAAATGTCCTTGGAAAAACCCAATGTGGGAAAACCAATGCAACAATTGAGGGTTTTCATTATTATGAAGTAGTGAAATTCTAAGTACAATAAAATGGATGCCAAACTAGCAATCATTTTTTAGAGAAATACTAGCAAAATCATTTGAGGGAATTTTCCCCCTCCACAAGCAATCCTGACTCAATCTTGCCACTTGAACTGGAAAACTTGGACCCCTCTGTGAAACTTTTGCGCAAGCCTTGCGCAATCACTCACACGCTCAACCCAATCCTGCCACAAATCTGCCTGTGAGTGAATGTTGTTGCTCTGGAAAGAATTCTTCGGCCCTCTGGAAAAATATTTCGGCCTACAATAACTGAATCCTCCTCTTGCTCAACTAAATCGATTGCCCTCTTAAGGCTACTGCGCAATCCCTACAAAGCCTCTTGGAGAAATAATATGACCTCCTCTCCTAACTCTCCAGAACTAGAAATCTCCTCCGGAATCACTGTCTCTACCCCTCTGTGTCCCTTCTGGCTTGAACTCTCTTCCTCTGCTCGACCTTTGAAGTTGGATAGCTCAACCTGCCAAGGAACTCATACTACTGGCTTCTCACTCGTGTATTTTTACTCCAACCCCATCGATCTCCTCTTATAATCCCCAGTTGGATCTCCAACAGCCATGATTAAATCCTTATCGATGGCTAAAATCATTTCTAAGTTGATCTGTGTGAGTTTCTAGAGAAATCTCACCTTCCTCAATTAATTATTGTTAATTAATCATTTTCCCTAAGTTAGACTTAGGAAAAATTTCATTACTAGTTAATTAACTTAATTAAGGCATTTCTATGAGGATATTCCTGAAACTTTTTCTGGGTTCTGGAGTCCTAGTGTTCCTCAACCTCTTTGACAACTGTCGAGACTAGAACACCATCCGATGCTACAAAAAAACTAAAAAATCAAAGGATGCAATAAAAACATGTTGCCTTGTGTGATGTCATTGATGCGCAGGTAACAGGTCAACAGTCCTAAGAGATTGTTGGTGTTCTCATGATCTCATTGTTCGAGTACATAGTTTTTGTACTCTACTGGGAGCTCATGTCCAAGTTGGGGCCAGATGTTACCCACTACCAATGGGGGACACCCATTGGAGAATTTTTCTCCTAGATATGTCTTCAGCCAGCAGCCCCTTGCAGTCGCTAGATAGCTCGATATGCCACCATTCTTTGCCACCTAAGCTAGTTATTATGTGCCCTTGCCCATCTATTGTGATCATATGTTTGAAGGTGGACCTTCCGACCCCAAAGGTATGACTTTCATTATGTAGTTTGGTATATTTGCGTGCTTTTCTTGGACACATTTGGACATAGATTAATGGCGTGATTCAGTGGAAAGAATGGGCTTCGTTTGTACTCTTGTTCCCTTGTCCCAACGTGGTGGTTAAGCTTGTATGCTAGTATCATAGGATCTCCTCTATTAGCTACTAGCTTTAGGAGTGGCATTACATGGGAAACATTGATTTTGGTTGCATAGTACCGCTTCCTGACACAATATTTATCACTCCCCTCTGCTCATTATGATCCCTTTTCACACTTTTCCTATCCGGGTCCACATTTTTCCATTAGGTCCACAAGGAGTTAGCCTCCCCCTCCCCTTGTCCACACTTTGGGTCAAGCCAGGAATGATGCCCTGGAGGTCGATGCAACTAAAAAGAAAGTTAAAAGCATAATTTGGCCACTTACAACAGGAAATGTACCATAAAATGCAAAATATGATCGGGACATAAAAATTTAGCACATAGGAAAAAGCCAAACATGAGCTCTACCCCTTATAGTTATGGCCATCACGTTGGTTCCTAGGGCCCCTATGCGTGCCCCGCGCATCATTAAGGAACCCATGATTGTTCCAACCCCTGGTGGGCGATGAACGACCGAACTTTAAGGGGGTATTCACTAGTTTATCATATGCATCATCCTCTCATTCCCTGGAGCCCCGAGAAGTTAAAAGAAAGAAAACTCAATAAAAGGCAAAAGACATATGAAGAAGGGTGGAAAAACAAAACTTGGGGTAACTCATGTACCACGATTGTTCCCTCCTACATCTATACACCCATGTGTGGGCTTCCTTCATTATAGCTACCCTTGTACCATGGCATATGGCTTGGAGCCTTCCCTATTTCCCCAGTCCATTCCACCATCATTTCACATGACACCTGCCATTTAACGAATGTACCATGGACCTATCACTCCCTTAGACGTTGAAGCCACCCAATAGGGTCCTTGACTAACCTCTCTTGTTGAGCTTGGTGACAATTGTACACTCAAAATCCCATTAGGAAGGGCATGCCACTATGAAGTGTCCACTTTTGCTCATAATTTACAAGCTTCTTTACTCAATTGCACTAATGAAATGTTGCACTGAAAGGCGAGGAGACGCATTGGATTTTATATTGTTGGAAATTAGCCAATCCCTTCCACATGATCTTCATGGTCCACCATTGTTTCCCTTTTACTTGAACCGCTCTCAATAGGTTGAACCACTCTTGAGTTGTTGTCACCAGAATCTAGGTGGATTGTTCCTAAGTGATGGGTTTGAATTGGATTAGGCTTCCTGCTTACAAAAGGAGACCCAATATGAGAATTGTTTTCAGAATTCTTTCGGCCCTTAGTGGGCTTTGAACCCTTACCTTTTCTAGGCATTCATTTCAAAAAATAAAGAAAAATAACAAACAACTTCTAATAAAAAATGCTATCAGAAATCAATTAACACCAGTAAAATTCCTTCAAAGAAGCTTTTTCAAACAATATTGCAAAAATAAAGGAAAAATTACCTATATTGCATAATCAGAAATTTTTTACCAAATCAAATTGCCTCCCCGGCAACGGCGCCAAAATGTTAGGTGCAGGAATTGCACTTAAGCAAACTCCTCAACACTTAATTTGTCAACCCGGGGGATCCGTAAACTTAGAGACGAAGCACAAGCAATGTCAGAGATGGTATGAATCTTTCTAATATAAATCCCTACTTTCTTTAAAGGAAAGATTGCAGAATCAAATTAAAAAGAGAAAAAGGCAACTTGAACCATCAAAATAATCTAAGACTGCAACAAGGGAGAATGCATTTGCAAGAGGGAAATAAAGATAAAGGGCAAGCACTCTAGCTAAGTATTGTTTAACTACTAAGTGTGCGTTTTTCTTTAGCAGAGGCACTTAGCAGTCTCATCAGATGGGCCCTTAAACCTGCTCCTTTAGAGATTTCCTTCTTGCACTAATCTATCCTGTACTATCGCAGTCTGCTGGCACTAGTGCAGGAACAGAGATTTATGCAAAAGGTATATATGGTGTCTTTACTAAAGGCATTTTACTTCCTGCAAAGGCTTGAACTTTTCCAGGTTCAAAGCACTCAGATCCAGTGGCAAGAAACTAGTTCTTGCACTAGATCAAAGCTTCCTGCACTTAGCATTTAATTCTTAAAATGAGTGCTTAATTATTGCAAGTGCTATTGAATCAAATTGAACACATAAAAAGTGAATGTTTATGATCTTGAAAGAGTGCAGGAATAAAGAAACAATCAATATACGTTTATCCTGTCATAAGTATTTAATGAAAGAAAGAAGATTGTGGGAAGTAGACTAAGAAGGCTTTCTACATCACACCAACGTGCATCGATGCAGGTCCATTTCTCCTGCTTGGACCAAGCAGGGAAAACCAATCAAACAGAATTGCAGAAAAGGAGATATCATACCAACATGCACTGGTGAAGGGTTATTTCTCTTGCTTGGACCAGGCGGAGGAAAACCAATTTGAAATCAAGTGCAGGAAAGGGAATTTATCTACTTCATACAACGGATCCGCTTTCACTCAGACATGAATGCATGTGTTTAAAATTAAATCACACTTGACAATGTAAACACAAATTACAAGAAAACGGGAAATGGGGTAAACGTGCTGGGTTGGCTGGGCCCTAGCCAACCAACGCGTTTTCCCTTTAAATAAAAACGTTGCTCAGTACCTTAATCAATTCATCAACTCAAATACAGAAACGCAATTTGTAAAACATGAGGCAGAGCTCCCTTTTATTAATTCATTGAGGAAAGTACATACGTTAATACATCGTCCAACCTAGATTCGAGCGATAACAAAATACAGCAACCTGTTACCGCCTCTCTGGCTATGTCTCTATTCTATATAAAAACTTTTCTTAGTCCTATTTACATTCTACATTATATAGATCTTTGGCCAAAGGCCAAAATAGATCATTCAACCAATTACATAACCAAACGCAGAATTTAGCTTTTTGGCCTTCAAAATTAGACAGTTAGCAACATCTCCAGCTTTCGTCCTTCACTGATTCGATCTTGATTGTCTTTGGATCGATCTTGCTGACGTGGTTGAAGCTGCTCAAAATGAGGCGATGATCAAGGAGGTTTGGATCTACTGCAAGGATTTGTTGTGTTGGCAACGGTGCAAGATCCGATCCTGCACGAGGATCAGCGGTCACAGTAAGTACTCTAACTACCAAATAAACATTGGAGATATCGATAAGTTACAAAGAGTGATTAAAAGTAAAAAATCATGTAATAAATGATTAATTAATGCTAAGTTAAATTAAAAGTATGAAAATAAAGTTTATACGAAATATGTCACCAAGCTTGGACTAGTGCAAGATGAGGGTGTATAAAAGAGGTAAAACAGCGGTAAATGGTTATGATTTAGGAAGGGGAAAATGGAAAAAAGAGAGCAAATTAGGGGACTAACAATATCCTCACACTTCTTTGTTAGTGTATCTTTGATGCTATATCTTCGTATTTTTGCATGTCTAATGTATGGAATGTCCTATCATTATCTTGTTTATGCCCTAATTTAATGTGAATTATTGAAAGCACTTGATTATTGATGCATTGCATGCATTACTCACTAAGAAATGTGAATGAATGTTCCTAGAGGCTTGTGTTGTTTTGCAAACCTTGAAACTCCATCATCTCTTGCCAAACGAAGTATGAATTCCTTTGTTGCTGGGTAGTTGCCTCATTAGGGTTAGTGAAAAGCTGCATAAGACTCCTCGATAGTCCGAAGTTCCTTCCTCAAGGTCAATCTTGACTCCATTTCTCCCTATTGCCAAGGCACTGGGTCCTAATCCTAGTTGATCAACCTTAAAACTTTCTCCTTTCATTTTTCCCATTTTTTGCCCTAACCCTAGAAGGCCAACTAGGGCCTAGTGTTAAATGCATTAGGGAGGTCATCTTGGAAAATGAGTTTGCATGCTACTACACTGGGGTTTCCTCTAGGCATCCTCAAACATTGAAGCAAATCTCGTGCCTAAATTGAGAGATATCTTGAGCCCTAGCTCCAACATCAATTTTGCCCTGAAACTTCTCTGGTTAGTGGCATTCCATAGGTCATTTTCTCTTACAAATGCGTTGGGAGTTAATAATTCCTCGACTTATCTAATCCTTGCTTGACCTAAGGTATCTTATTCCTCTTTGATCTTGTAAACCCTAGGCCTTGCTTGGATGCCCCTAGGTCTCTCTTATGGTCCCAAATATTTGTATGATCATTATCTCACAAAATCCTAAGAAAGGCCTTTTCATTCCCTTAGGAAGCCTTGATCTGGGTGTGTCCCCTGTATTGAGTTTCCCTCGCTCCTAGGTCTAGGCCTTCTCATAAGCCTTTCTTGGAGAGTCTTTATCTTGCTATTGAAGCAACCAAGCCATTATCTAAGTCTCTCCTTTGAATGGGATTTGGAAATCACATCATACCTAGTCATTGATCCTATTATTCTAGTGATTTCCTTCATACCAAGACTCCTCCCATCAATGAAAGTCCGTAAAGAGCAATGGACATTGACTGAGGTGACAGTGGGTCTTTGTCCCATTGTTGTCATTAGGTCTAGTAGTTGTCCCTTTGGTACCCTCCTAGGACCCCTACTTGATTGTGTGGCAACAAGGTCATCTAAGAAGTTGGCAAAAATCCTAAGGAGCATACAATTTAGTGTTACATTCACCCCTCCATACACTCTTAGGGAGATGATGGATTCAGCTAAAGATCCAATTGGCCCAGTCATGTATAAAAGGGTATCCCATGCTCATGCAAAAATATCTATATTGCAGAAATGGGAAGACCAATAAAATAAGATTCAAAGAGCACTATAACACAAAGATCAACCCTAACAGAGTATCCTCAAAAACCAACCACCATATATTTTTAGAATATTCCAAGATTATTGCCAAAGTTGATAACTAGAGGAGAAAGCTAATGGAATCAATGGAAAATGAGTTGGCTCTTGTTGAAATTTCTAAGTATTAACCATTATAAATTTTATCTGTATTCTTCTGGTTTATTTCTCCTACTTGTTAATTACAAACAAGTTATTTAAACATATAAACATTGAAATAAACACAATACAGTCTCAACCATCTACAAATCAACAGCTGAAAGAAATAGCAAACACACAAGTGACACCGTTATTTTTGGACCACTCGTCCCTGGGAAAACCGGTGTAGCAATTTTGAGGGTTATATTATTATGCAGTATATCCTTAAGTACAACTGGGTGCCAAAATGGCTCACCCAATAGAGAAAAATAACCCGGCAATAATGCCTCTCTATTCGAAAGCAAATATTCAGAAAATATGCCCCACAAAAACCTCTCCAACACCACTGAAGCACTATGTCAGCCCTCCTGGCCTCTGTGTCAGCCTCAAACCCCTCTGCGTCAACCCTCTGAGGCACTGCATAGCCTCTACGGCCTTCTGCGTCACTTCGCTGCCCTCTGCGTGGATGATGCAAGCCCTTCTAGCTCTGCGCTCTCTGTTGGGCTCTACGTGGCCTGCTCTGGCTTCTGCGTCTGCCTCTCTGCCTCTGAGCTGGTCTCTCAGCACTATCTCTACCTCTCTATCCAATACTCACTACCCTTCGCTGCTGATCACTGGTTCGACTTTATTTAGCAACCCCGCGCTAGTAAATTGAATAACTGATCACTCTGGCGTATTCTCCAACTGACTCTCAAGCCTCCTCTTATACTTTTCCTATTGGTCCTTCAATGGCCCAGATTACATCTCTAATCAACGGCTAAGATTAGATTTGACTTGATCCATGTCATTTAGAACCTTCTAACCCTATTTTATATTAATACCCATTAATATTTTATTTTTCCTATGTTTAGACTTAGGAACTCCATTAAAAATATTAATTATTTTAATATCTCCTAAACCGGGAAGAATCTGCCCAAACCATTTCTGGGTCTTGGAAATCTCATGTGCTTTACCCTCTCCACCAATTTTCATGGCTAGAGAACATCCAATGCTACCCCAAATCAACAGCTCCCAAATGACCTAAACAGGGATGAGGGTTAAGATTCGATGACACATGGAGACCATTCTTATCGTGACAGACCCTTTATAAATCTACATCAAGGAGACTAAAATCAGTCTTTAGGATTTGATTGCTTAGCCAACCCATATATTAGTCTGCTTAAAATCCACTAATGTAGTACATATTAAAAGTATAATTTATTTGCCATTCCATTGAGCATTTATACACTTTTGAACATTATATCTCCTAACGATGAACCCAGGTAGGATAGAAACATAAACCATAATGCACTAACTCGTTGATTTTCATTTATCATGTGTATTGAAAGCCTAGTATTCAAAATTGGAACCGGTGACCAGACCAATGTTGATGTGAGTAGCATCGAAATGTCTTCTACAATGGCTTGGTGTCTTAGCATGTGGAAGACATTATTTGCCTCTTCTATTGATTTATGTTTTCTTTCCTAAGTTTAACCTAGGAAAAGTACAATAATTAATCTCAATTAATTATTGTGGACTATTGGTGATAAATAATTTAATTATTTCATTGATTTAGAAATAATCTCAACCATTGATCTTCAAGATGTTTTTAGAAGGAATCTTCCAGATGTTTCTAGAAGGAAGATTCAAGATGTTTTTAGAGGGTAGAGTGGGATTAGAGATTTGGACTCAATGAAGATTATAAATGGAGGTTAGTAATGGAGGTGAAGACACAACAAAGAGCACAAAGGTGAGAGCAAGTCATCATGAGAAAGAGCAATTCTCTCTGCAGTGTCAGTGGCTCAGTGACCAATGTGCAAAGGAGAAGTGTGAGTGGGTTTGAGCAAATCCAGGGGGATTGAGTTGAAGGAGATTGTAGAGCCAAGTTTCCAAAAGGAGATCGAGTTTGTCTGAAGAGGTCGAGTTGTTGGAATACTGAGGTTTTTCTAGTGCGCATTAATGGCAAGGTGCAGATCGAGCTGCTGGAGGGCACAAATCTGATTGTTGGAGGCAAATTTTTCAGAGTGATTTCATCTGGAGGCAGATTTCCTTGAGGTTGATTTACCCGGGTTGAATTCATTTTGAGGGAGTCGAGTTGCAAGTTCCAAATTGTATTTTTCTTTGTATCTATGTGGGTCGTGTTGTCGCACAGACTGTCTAGGCAACACGACAACGCTCAAACTGGGGGCTGTCACCCTGATCCCTGATCTCTCCGTTTAAGCCGTCTCCCGAGGCTAAGGGGGGTAGACCCTATGGGATAAAGGATGACCGACTGTGGACCAGTTGGGTTGGGAGACACAACAAGGCAATTTAGCACCTGATTGATTTTGGAAATTAATGTATCAGTGCCTTATGGAGTTAATGATTAAGTAATTGTTTATCAAAAGATGCAGAAATATGAACTTTATAATTCCATGATTAACAATCATTTATTATCAAAATGCGAGTTATTCAACAAACGCACAATGCCTTAACAATAATCCAGCAATTAAACTTTAAGAAAAATCAAATGTTTTAAATGATCATAAAATTTAAACGCTGACCAGTTACCACTTTCACATAACTAACTTCAAATAAACATTTAAGTGCATTTAACTATGGAAAAGTGGAACATAGATACCACTAAAGACGCTAAAAAATGAATTTTCAATTTTTTTGTTAAGCTTTTTTCAAAATATTTTTAATTATATATTATAGTTTTATTATTTTTTTCTTATATCAAAAAAGCCAAAATATCTAAATTTAAACTAAATGAAAATGAAATTTAAATATATACAAATGAAATGGAATTTAAAACTAAATATTATAAAATAAAGTGTAAAAATAAGATCTAAATTCTAATTTATATACACAATATAAAAGTTAAATTCTAAATAAAACTCAGACCTAAAGAAAAAAAACTTTTTATGATTTTATTATTTTATTTTTTTATGATTTTTTTTATATTATTTTTAAACTTAAACATAAAACAAAGCTAAACCAAATTTTAAAAAATGAGGATTAAACTAAACTAAACTTCAACCAAAAATAGAGCTTAACTCTAAACTACATCTAATGCTAACTTTATAAAGCTAGAAACTAAATAAAAGAGAAAATCGAATATATTTTTTCTTACTTTTTTATATTTTTTTTTGATAAACAAAACAAACTAAAATTAAAATTTTAATAAATCTAAAACTAAACAAAAATTTAATAAACCTAAAACCTAAATGAGCTAACGCATATATAGACAACTAAAGGAAAATCGAAATTATTTAGTGTTTAAATGAACGCAGGTTTGCTGCAGGGTATAACGGCGGAGGAATTTTGAAGCTTGAGGAAATCGCAGAAGGACGCAGTTGCAGCTGTTCGATAATGGAGCGATCTAATGAGGGATGGACAGATGATGAATTGTAGGTGAGGAGCAATACGCAGGTATAGCAGTGAGTGAAGGTATGAGGGAACTGCGTGGGGAGTGGTGGCAAAAAATCGATTTTTTTTTTGTTCTTTACTACTTGACGTGTGCAGGGTAGCGGCAACAAGGAGAAGGACGCAGCGTTTGCGTGGAAATGAACAGGCAAAAAATGCAATTCTGGAAGGTTTTGAAAACGCAGTAGCGTGGAAGGATGGCCAGCCTGAGGGTCGATATGACTGCGTGAAGAGCTGGCTGGAAATGCAGGTTAGAGCTGCGTGCAGCTTGAGGATGACTGCGAGGGTGTGAAGCTTGAATCTGGCAGCGCACAGGTGGGCAGACTTTAGCATGAAAGGAAATGGAACAAGCAGAATGGAAAGGATAATGTTGGGCGAGGGTGGATACAACTGCAGTTTTGAAGGAATAGATATACATGCAGAGAGGTTTCGGATTGGAAACACGCAGATGATGAAAGAGTTGCGTGACGGGTTTGGAGGACGAATGTGTGAGGATTTGGAGCGTTTGTTTTGCAGGTGGGGATGAAAGGGGGTGGTTGCATTGGCAACAATGGATGCAAGGATTTGGGGGTGGCTATAGCAACAAGAAAAAAAATTTAAATCTGCCAAAACGATAAAAACAATCTTGAAACCCTCAGAAGAATATTTGATTTCCAGAAAACAGATTTCACACATGTACTTCAGATTTTTTTTTTTTTTAATGAAACCCCAGGCAATAGTGAAAAATGAAAATGTAGGTGGCAGACCCGTAGCCCAGAAACTTGATTGAAATTTTAAATCCTCCCTGCTCCAAATTGCCTGATGGAACCCTGAAAATTTTTCAAAATCTGTTCCTGCAACCTGCAATGGCAAAAAACAAAACACCCAAAAATAATATATGCAAGGGTTAAACCTAAAAGTAAACCCAAAAACCAGCTAAACAATTACAATATTTACAGATTAATGACTCTAAGCAGCCAGATTTATCAATAATCCACGGAAATATTTTTAGAATTTTAAATTTTAGATAAGGTGCTTCAAAAAACCAGTGTTGTGAAAATCGCGATATTATCGCGATTTTATCGTTTTATCGCGAGTTTTTCAGCAGAACAAAAATATCACGAGTTTTATTCGAAATTATCACCGGTATGTTTTTTTGCCCGATCTTTTGGAAATTATCGCGAGTTTTTCAAATGGAAAAAATCACGATAAAATCGAAAATTATCGCGGGCAGTTCGAGCAGCAAGTTTTTATAAGGGATGCTAAATGTTTGAAATGCAATTTTTTTTTGAAAGAAACAAATAATCTTTGAGTGGGGCAGCTTAATGATCAAGTCTAGGCCCTAGTATTGATATGCTATTCATGGTAATGTTAAATTCTTAAAGTAAAAGTGACATTCTCCTTAATCTTCATTTTCATCATTTTATTTAAATTTTTAACATTACCATGAAATGACTCAGGATGTTTGAGAGTGGTT